>CM022303.1:37614100-37716940 GCA_011799875.1 Thinopyrum elongatum | reverse complement strand
GGGAGGAAACAGTATAAATATAGAGCAAACATGAGCAACGCAAAGTACGGCATGACAACGTGCAGTGCCGGGTGTGTTCTAACGTGTGGTTGCACGTCACCGAGGAAGGAGAAAACCATCCGGGAATGTTTTCCCGGTTCCGGACATTTGTCAAACAGATGACCGGAGAGGGACGGTTGCAAGTTCGGATAGTTAGGGACGCGTGACGGACGAACGGACCGCGTATTCGGATTCGTCTCGTCGTTCTGAGCAATTTTCATGTACAAAGTTTTTCGATCGGAGTTACGGATTAAAAGATATGATTTTCTAAAGTTTTTATTGATTTCTGGAATTTATTTAAATCAAACGTTATCCGAAACAGTGTCTGCTGACGTCAGCATGACGTCAGGACCAGTGGGTCCCACCTGTCATAGGCTGTTAGGTTAATTAGTGGTTAACTAATTAATTTACTGTTTAATTAACACTAACTACTTAATTAGATTAAACTAATCAGGATTAATTAACTTAATTAATTAACTAATTAATTAATTAATTAATTAATTAATTAATTATTTTTAATATTTACAAGGGCTGGGCCCCGTTCGTCAGTGGCACAGCCGGACATGTCTGAGCTGTGCCCGTTCGGCGCTGGACACGTCCGGTGCCTAAATGCACGCGCGCGCACATAGGTGGACGGGCGCGGCGAGCGGGCGAGCCGGGGCGAGGCGGCGACGGGCGCCGGCGTGCGCGGGGCCGTGTGCGGGCGGGAGGTGAGCGCAGGCGGGGCAGGGGTGCGAGTCGGCGTCGGGGAGGACTTGCGGCGGCGGCGCGGCAGTGGGAAGCAGCAGCGGCTGTGTGCGCGCACGCGCGAGCACGCAGGGGCGAGCAGGGCAGCAGTGGGGGAAGGGGCTCGCGACCGAGGCGCGGTGAGCGTGCGTTCCCGGAGCGCGGCTCGCGGCGAACGGCGACCAGGGAGAGTAGGCGGGGCAGCGGAGGCGGGGGGGGGTGCTTCACGGGGGAGGTTGGACGAGGAGGAGGCAGGCGGGCAGATCGCGCGGGTGAGGCGCGCCGGTCCGTCGGCCGGAGGCGCGAGCTCCAACGGCGGCGGGCGCGGGCGGTCGGGGTGGAGGCTGGAGGGAGGTGGGTCGAAGGCGGGCGCGGGTGCGGCGAGTGAGGTCACGGCGAGGTGGCCGCCGGGGCGGCGACGATGGGGGCCGGCGGCGTCGGGGGCGGGCGCCGCCCAGATCGGAGAGGAGGAGGAGGCGCGAGGGGAAGAGTGGGAGGGGGGGGGAGTGGGTCGGGGTTAGGGTTTCGGGGGGGGGGGGGGGGGGGGGGGGCGTGGGGGGGGGGGTGGGGGGGGGGGGGGGGTAGGAGGGTGGGGGGGGTGTGGGTGGTTTATAGGATTGAGGAGTGGGGGGTGGGCCGGCCTGGCATGTGGCTGGGCCGAGGCCCGGGAGGAGGGGGCCTTTTTATTTTTTTCTTTTGCTTTCTTTCTTTTTCTTTTTCTTAATTCATATATCTCTGTTTAGTAAATAGTTAGGCCCCAAACCGAATTTTGTAAAAAGGGAGACCTAGTCCATAAATACCAGTGCTTTATTCCCTAACACCTAAAATTAGTTTGGGCAAAACATCATTTCATACTTAAATTAGATTTAATAAATGGTTATTAAATATTGTTTTTAGTCGCTGTTTGAAGATGTTTGAGTCACTTACCCAACTCCAATGATGTTGGTTTCAATTTTAGAATTGACTCTGATTTATTTGCTATTTAATGAACAATTTAGTTTCTATGTTGGACAACTTTTATTTTCCACTTTCATTTAAATTTGAATTTTGACTTAGGAGTTGAAATGCAATATGATGTTAACGATGATCATGCACTGTTAATCATGCTGACTTGGCATTATCAAAATGGGATTACTGTGGCTAACCACTGGGGGTGTTACAAATCTCCTCTACTAACAAGAATTCTCGTCCCGAGAATTAAGAGGTAGAAGGAAAAAGTTCGGGGTATTCCGCACGAAGATTATCCTCGCGTTCCCAAGTGGCTTCATCTTCAGTATGATTTGACCACTGCACTTTGAGGAACTTGGTAACCTTCTGACGGGTCCGACGTTCAGCTTCATCGAGAATGCGGATCGGATGCTCCTTATAAGATAGGTCATCTTGCAATTCGAGCACCTCGTGATCCACAGCTCGGTGCGGAGATTCTTTGAAGCATTGACGAAGTTGCGACACATGGAAAACGTCGTGGATATGGGAGAATTGCGGCGGCAATTCCAATTTGTATGCCACCTGTCCACGCCTAGCAATAATGCGGAAAGGACCAATATAGCGTGGAGCTAGCTTGCCCTTGATTCCAAAACGGTGAGTGCCCTTCATAGGAGTGACTCGCAGATAAGCCTGATCACCAGGTTGATAAGTCAAACCCCATCGTTTGCGATCATAGTTGCTCTTCTGGCGGTCCTGAGCCGCCTTGAGATTTTCCCGGACAATACGAACTTGTTCTTCGGCGTGTTGAATAATATCCGGACCCACGAGCGGTCGTTCCCCAGTTTCTGACCAATTCAGAGGGGTTCGACACTTACGTCCATAGAGTAATTCGAAGGGAGCCATTTTCAAGCTGGCTTGATAGCTGTTGTTGTAAGAGAATTCGGCATACGGGAGAGATTCTTCCCACTTCTTGCCGAATGAAATAACACAAGCCCGAAGCATGTCTTCAAGCACTTGATTAACTCGTTCGACTTGGCCTTGAGATTGAGGGTGATAAGCTGAACTCCAAGTAATATGAGTTCCCATAGCTGTTTGGAAACTTTCCCAGAATTTGGAAGTGAAAAGACCGCCACGGTCCGAACTAATCTCCTTCGGAATACCGTGGAGTGAAACAATTCTGGAGATATACAACTCTGCTAACTGGTTAGCAGTGATAGTTTCTTTGACGGGCAGAAAGTGTGCAACTTTGGAAAGTTGATCGACGACGACAAGAATAGCATCGTGACCCTTCTGTGACCTGGGAAGTCCTGTAATGAAATCCATCTGAACCTTATCCCATTTCCATAGAGGAATAGGCAATGGTTGCAGAATTCCAGCTGGTTTCTGATGTTCTGCTTTAACGCGACGACACACATCACATTCAGCAACATAGCGAGCAATGTCCTGCTTCATTTTAGACCACCAGTACCTATGACGGAGATCACGATACATCTTGGTGCTACCCTGATGAATAGACAGCGGGGTATCATGTGCCTCCTTCATGACTTTGTCAGTCATGAGTTCGAAGCGAGGTGCCACAATGCGGTTTCTGAAATACAAGGTTCCATCTTCAGACAGCGAGAAATCCCTGTACTTTTCAAGGTGAAGATTTTTCTTCATCAGATCAACTTCAGCATCTTTAGCTTGCGCATTCTTAACAGCTTTCTCAAGATCTGGTTGTATCACAAGGTTATTAAGAGATCCCTGTGGAACAATAAGCAGATTCAGCTTGCACAGTTCTTCGAAAAGACGAGGTTGAGCTCGCCTAACCATGAGGTTGTCGCAATAGGACTTGCGGCTTAAGGCATCAGCCATCACGTTAGCCTTGCCAGGGGTATAGGATATACCCAAATCATAGTCCGCAATGGCCTCCATCCATCTTTGCTGACGGAGGTTTAGAGATGGTTGAGTGAACAAGTACTTCAGACTTTTATGATCCGTGTAGATCTCGCAACGATTACCGAGAAGGTAATGTCGCCACAACTGCAATGCATAGATCACAGCAGCTAGTTCTAGATCATGTACCGGATAATTTTCTTCATGTGGGCGCAACTGACGAGAGCCATAAGCAATCACCTTACGCTCTTGCATTAGGACACAGCCTAATCCTTCACGGGATGCGTCACAATAGATCACGAAGTCTTTGCGGGTATCTGGAGGAGATAGTACTGGGGCAAATGTTAGCTTGTCTTTGAGTGTTTGAAAGCTTTCCTGACATTTTTCTGTCCATTCAAACTTAACGCCCTTATGAAGCAGATCAGTCAAAGGCTTAGCAATCTTGGAAAAGTTCTCGACAAATCGACGGCAATAGCTTGCAAGGCCGAGAAAACTTCTCACTTGCTTGACGTTCTTTGGAGGAGTCCAGTCCAGAATAGCCTGAACTCGTTCTGGGTTAACGGCAATTCCATCTTTGGAAATCACATGACCAAGGTAGGTTACTTCAGAAAGCCGGAATTCACATTTGGAGTATTTGGCATACAGCTGGTGTTCTCGGAGCCTTTCCAGTACAAGACGGAGGTGTTCAGCATGTTCTTCCTTATTCTTCGAATATACTAGAATATCATCTAGATAAACCACGACGAACTTGTCGAGGTAATCCATGAAGATGTAATTCATCAGACGGGAGAATGTGGCTGGAGCATTTGTTAGGCCAAATGACATGACGGTGTACTCGTAGGAGCCATAACGAGTAACAAATGCAGTCTTGGGAATATCCTCTTCACGAACACGGATCTGATGGTATCCCAATCTCAAATCAAGCTTAGAGAATACTGAGGAACCGGCAAGTTGATCATACAAATCATTGATCCGGGGAAGCGGATGTTTGTTCTGGATTGTGGCTTGGTTAATGGGCCGATAATCCTGAACCAATCGGTTAGTTCCATCCTTCTTCTTAACTGTAACACCCCCAGTGGTTAACTACAGTAATTCCATTTTGATAATGCCAAGTCAGCATGATTAACAGTGCATGATCATCATTTGCATCATAATGCTTTTCAATTCCTAAGTCAAAACCCAAATTTAAGTGAAAGTGGAAAATAAAAGTTGCCTGAACCTGAAAACTAAAATGTGCATCATGTTGCAAAAGATCTCATAGCTTTATAAAAATGATTGCAATATTTTTGGATTGTAAAAGGACCTCGAACAACAAGGAACAGCAGCAACATAACACTGTTTAATCCTTTTTCAATTTAAATAAAATCCAAACAAAAAGATATGGACCCCAAACCAATTTCTAGCAGTGACAGATAATGCCACTGTAAATAATGGAGCAAGTCCATATTTTACAAAGTCTTTTGGAATAAAAATAAGAGAAAACAGAAAAGGAAAATAAATAATATAAAAAAAAATAAAAAAATAAAAGGAAAAGCCCCCCCCCCCCGGACCAACTGGGCCGTGGCCCAGTGGCCACCAGGCCACCACCCAGGCCGGCCCACCCCGGGCCTATAACCCCCTCCCCTCACCCCGAAACCCTAATCCCCCCCCTGTCCTCTCCCCCCCGATCAGTTCTGGATCGGGCCGCGCCGACGCCGCGCCCCATCGCGCGCACCGTCTCCGGTGCCACCTCGCCGGACCTCGCCTCTCATCGTCGCCTCGTCCCGTCGCGCCCCCTCTCTCCCTCGGCGCGCGACCGCCGCGCCCCGGTGCTGCCCCGTCGCCGTTGGACGCCGCTAGCCGGACGCTCCCCGCCGGCTGCTTCCGCGCCGTCCCCGTCGTCCCCGTCACCCTCCTCGCGCACCGCTGCCTCTTCCCTCCACGCCGGTGAGGCCCGTGGCCTCCACTCCCCTCCTCTCTGCCCGCGGTCACCGCGCCCGCGCTGTCCCCGCCCCGCTCCCGCACGCCCTGAAGCTCCCTCGCGCGCCCCCTTGTCGCTCGCGCAGGCGCCCCGCGACGACCGCTCGCCTCTCACGCGCTCGCCCCGCTCTCCCTGCTGCGTCGCTCGCCAGCCACTGCCGCCCCGCACGCGCCCGCACCGGCTACGGCTGCCGCTGCTCCCTCTGCTCCGCCCACCCCCGCCGCCTGCGCCGCGCGCCGCCACCTCCCTGTCGCTCCAGCCCCGCGCGCGCGCCGCGCGCTGCGCGGCCTCGCCCGCCCGCCCGCGCGTGCCATTTGGGCACCGGACAGTCCGGTCCCAAACGGGCATGCTCCGGACATGTCCGGCCCTGGTCCACTGACCAGTGGGGCCCCCACGCCCTGCCTGTTAATTAAAATAATAATAATAAACAATATAATTAAAATAAATAATTAATTAGTTAATAACACTATTTAGATTAGTCTATTTGATTAATTAGATTAATTAAAGTTAATTAACTTAAGTAACCTGGTTAATTAGAGCTAATTAATTAGTTCACTAATTAACCTTGCTGACATCAGCATGAGTCATGGACATCAGCGAGCACTTTGGATAATGTTTAATTTAAATAATAAAAATAAATTCAGAAAATTAATAAAAGCTTTAGAAAATCGTATAAAATAATCCGTAACTCAGATCGAAAAACTTTGTACATGAAAGTTGCTCAGAACGACGAGACGAATCTGATACGCGGTCCGTTCGTCCGCCACACGTTCTAACTAGCCGAAAAGCAACCGTTCCCCTCCGGTCATCTGTGTGACAAATGCCCGGAACCGGGAAAACATTCCCGGATGGATCCCTCCTTCCGGTGACGTGCAACCATATGTTCGGACACACCCGGCACTACACATTGTCATGTCGTACTTTGTGTTGCTCTTGTTTGCTTTATATTTATAATGTTTCCTCCCCCTCTTTCTCTCTCGGTAGCCCCCCCGACACCGACGTCGTCCCGAGGCCGACGCAGCTCCGGAGCCCGAAGACACCATACGACGACCTTGCCCTTGCCGCCGAGCAACCAGGCAAGCCCCCCCTTTGATCATCCCGATATCGCCCATTCTATTTTCTCATGCTTGCATTAGAATTGCTGCTGCTACTGCTTTACCTTTTGATGCATAGCCTGTTATTGTAACCTGGTTGATACCTTACCTGCTATCTAAACTGCTTAGTATAGGCTGGGTAGAGACCCGCTAGAGAACCCCACTTTGATCCTTGTTGCCCCGCTGGATATCAGAAGACCCGTTCAACGGGATGAAGACCAGACCTCGACACCGCACATCACCCCCCTTAGTGTAACGACACTGCAGCGTTACTATCGAGTGCCGAGGGTGAAACCTCTTATAGCACTCCTGATGTTAACTCTGTAGAGTAATATCCGGTGTGGTCATCGAGGTGATTCCTCCTTCTCCACTTCCGATACGACGCTGTCGTGCAACACATCAAAGTTGAACCCATCGAGGGTGATTCCTCCTACGTTCACCTTGGCAGTTAAATCGAGTGGGAATCCAACGAGGGTGATACCTCGGATTCCCTTGATGTTATGGACACACGGATACTTGGACTTTACATTGTTACTTGGAAAGGCGGGTCGGCCCTGAGGGTACCCGGTGCGCTGAGAGGCGAGTGTTGTGAAGACGGGTGCCTGTGTGGTGCCCGAGTGGTGAATACGAGGCGGGCGGGCATTCTTAACCCTGCGCAAGTCCTCGGACGGAGGCGGGGCGACGGGGTCACATCTTTCGTGAGTTCTGTCCGTTTTCCGCAAGCCCCTAGTCCACTTACGATTTGGATATTTGATCGGGGAGGCCTCTGGTCTGATAGCACTAACCATCACGTGGGGATAGTATGGGCGTTCTGATCGTAGCATCAGCCGAAAGCTCTGTCAGACGTCAGTTCAGCATGGCGGCACGGACGGACCGGCGCCTCCTGGTGCCAGGCTTCTCCCTGCGCGCAACGACTCGGAGGCACAAGGCGATGGCCCAAGACCTCTGAGGTTAGGATGTAGACCGAAGGGGACCCTCTTGCTGAGCTGTAGGTGGGTTGCGGTGTGGTGTTTTGGCCGAGGCCGGGCATGACCCAGGAAAGTGTGTCCGGCCGAGTTAAGCGAGCGTGATGGGTAAGTTGGTGCACCCCTGAGGGAAGAACATTTCTATCGATAGCCGGTCCTACGGTAAAGGACACTCGGAGTTGTATCCCGATCGATACAACTAGAACTGGATACCGTGTGATGATACTTGGATATGTGGCTCTGGATTGCTTCTGCAGGGAGTCGAGAAGGGATCTCAGGACGAGGTTGATGACTTTATGGCTCTGGGATTGTTTTCTCGAGGGAGTCGAGAAAGGATCTGGGTGAGGTGTGATAGTATTACTGCTACATTATATTGTGTTGTTCTACTCTTTATTGCTGCAAGACGCCTGAAGATGCTAGTCTTCGATAGGACTAGGCCTTCTCTCTATTCTGGCATTTCTGCAGCCCAGTCCACATATACAGCCTCCCTTTGATAATGTGCATATGTAGTGTAGATCCTTGCTTGCTGAGTACTTCAGAGTACTCACGGTTGCTTTGCTTTCTTTTTTCCCCCATGTCAGTTCATCGTGATCCGATGACGGAGCCGCTGAGACAGCTACCCCCGCCGACGATCGCTACTACTACCCCGAGGATGGATTTTCTACGAGTTTACCGACGACCAGGAGTAGGTGGAGGGTCCCAGGAGGAGGCCTGCGCCTTTCGATCGTAGTAGTGTTTATTTTTTGCCCCGCCTTTCTAAAGGCCTTTCTTTCTTTATATCTGTACTCAGATATCTAATGCTTCCGCTGACGCTTGTATGCCATCGAGCTTGTATTCGAGCCCTCGAGGCCCTGGCTTGTAATATAAAGCTTGTAGACTTATTTATGTTTGAGAGTTGTGTTGTGATATCTTCCCGTGAGTCCTTAGGCTTGATCGTGTGCATTGCGTGTATGATTAGCGCGCGGATCGGGCGGGGCGTCACAAGTTGGTATCAGAGCCGACATGCCTGTAGGAGCCCCCCTTTCCAACTCTTGGCCGAAGTTGAGTCTAGTAAACGAAAAACTATTACTAACTTGGCTGTGTGGCTTACGGGCCCACATCGCCAATTGGGTGGTATTAGGATCTTTACTCCCGACCTTTACTCTGGACTCTGATCTCTCTTTCCTTTCGGGTAACTAAAGTTTACTAACGCCGACACTTAGGATCTCGTAATTCTCGTCCACCCGGAGATGGATATCTGTGCGATTCTGACATTGATCTGATTAGTCTGATAATCATTTCCTTTCCATTGTTTTGTTTAACCTTTCTTCCGAGATCGGTTATACTTCTCCTTGTCTTTTGACAATCATGATTCCTCTGTTTCAGATGGATCGTTTGTTTCCACCACACCTGCGACAGCAGCTACCAGCTGTTCGAGCAGGGATACATCCAGAGTACATTCTTTATCCACTGGGGCAGATGTCAATTGTTACAATTCCCAGTACATTCCTCCAGACTACCCCCAAAGACTTTGTGATTTATTGTGACGCATCCCGTGAAGGATTAGGCTGTGTCCTAATGCAAGAGCGTAAAGGGATTGCCATGGTTTCTGTCAGTTGCGACCGCATGAAGAGAATTATCCGGTACATGGTCTAGAACTAGCGCTGTCATCTATGCATTGCAGTTGTGGCGACATTACTCCTCGGTAATCGTTGCGAGATCTACACGGATCATAAAAGTTTGAAGTACTTGTCACTCAGCATCTCTGATCTCCGTCAGCAAAGATGGATGGAGACCATTGCAGACTATGATTTGGGTATTTCTTATACCCTGGCAAGGCTAATGTAATGGCTGATGCGTTGAGCCGCAAATCCTATTGCTGCGAACTTGAGGTTCAGCTACAGCAACCCTTCTGTATGAAGAGCTTCGAAAGCTAAATATCGGAGATAGTTCCTCAAGGATATTTAAACCTTGGTTGTTGAACCAGACCTTGAGAACGTGTAAGAGTGCACAAGCTAAAGATGCTGAAGTTGATCTGATGAAGAAAGATCTTCACCTTGAAAAGTACAGGGATTTCCGCTGTCTGAAGATGGAACCTTGTATTTCAAAGACCGCATTGTGGTACCTCGCTTCGAGTTATGACTGACAAAGTCATGAAGGAGGCACATGATACCCCGTTGTCTATTCATCCGGGTAGCACCAAAAAGTACGTGATCTCGTCAAAGGTACTGGTGGTCTAGAATGAAGCAGGACATGCTCGCTATGTTGCTGAATGTGATGTGTGTCATCGCGTTAAAGCAGAACATCAGAAGCCTGCGGATGCTGAATTCTACACCGTTGCCTATTCCTATGGAAATGGGATAAGGTTAAATGGATTTCATTACAGGACTCCCAGGTCACAGAAGGGGTCACGACGCTATTTTGTCGTCGTCGACCAACTCTCCAAAGTTGCACATTTTTTGCCTGTTAAGGAGGACTATCACTGCTAAACAGTTAGCAGAGTTGTATATCTCAGAAGTGATCACTCCACGGTATTTCGAAAGAGATCAGTTCAGACCGTGGCAGCATATTCACTGGTCATTTCTGGGAAAGTTTACAAAAGCTATGGGAACTCATATTACTTGGAGTTCAGCATATCACCCCCAGTCTCAAGGCCAAGTCGAGCGAGTCAACCAAGTGCTTGAAGACATGCTTCGGGCTTGTGTTATTTCATTTGGCAAGAAGTGGGAAGAATTCTCTCCGTATGCTGAGTTCTCTTATAACAACAGCTATCAAGCCAGCTTGAAAATGGCCCCCTTCGAAGTTCTCTATGGACGTAGATGTCGAACCCCTCTGAATTGGTCAGAAACTAGGGATCGACCGCTCGTGGGTCCAGATATTATTCAACACGCCGGAAGAACAAGTCCGAATTGTCCGGGAAAATCTCAAGGCGGCTCAGGAACCGCCAAGAGAGCAACTATGATCGCAAACGATGGGGTTTGACTTATCAACCTGGTGATCAAGCTTATCTTCGTGTCACCCTATGAAGGGACTCACCGTTTTGGAATCAAGGGCAAGTTAGCTCCGCGCTACATTGGTCCTTTCGCATTATTGCTAGGACGTGGTCAAGTGGCGTATAAATGGAGTTGCGCCGCAATTCTCTCATATCCACGACGTTTCCATGTGTCGAACTTGTAAATGCTTCAGGAATCTCCGCACCGATTTGTGGATCACGAGATGCTTGATTGCAAGATGATCTATCTTATAAGGAGCATCCGATCCGAATCTCGATGAAGCTGAACGTCGAACCCGTCAGAAGGTTACCAAGTCCTCAAAGTACAGTGGTCAAATCATACTGAAGTGAAGCCACTTGGGAACGCAAGGATAATCTTCGTCGGAATACCCCGAACTTTTTCCTTCTACTTCTTAATTCTCGGGACGAGAATTCGTGTAGTAGAGGAGATTTGTAACACCCCAGTGGTTAACTACAGTAATTCCATTTTGATAATGCCAAGTCAGCATGATTAACAGGGCATGATCATCATTTGCATCATAATGCTTTTCAACTCCTAAGTCAAAAACCCAAATTTAGTATGAAGTGGAAAATAAAAGTGCCTAAACTGAAAACTAAAATGTGCATCATGTTGCAAATATTCTCATAGCATTTATAAAAATGATTGCAATATTTTGGAATTGTAAAAGGACTCGAAAACAAGGAACAGCAGCAACATAACACTGTTTAATCCTTTCAATTTAAATAAAATCCAAACACAAAAGATATATGACCCCAAACCAATTTTAGCAGTGACAGATAATGCACTGTAAATAATGGAGCAAGTCTCATATTTACAAAAGTCTTTTGGAATAAAAATACAGAGAAACAGAAAAGAAAAATATAATATAAAAATAAAATAAAATAAAAAGGAAAAAGCCCCCCCGGACCAACTGGGGTGGCCCAGTGGCACAGCAACCAACAGGGGGAGGGCTATAATCTCTCGAAATAATCCTGCTCTCTACGATCAGTTCTGGATCGGGCGACGGAGCCCATGGCTGCGTTGGTGAACTCGGGACCTTTCCCATCGTCGCTCGTCGTCGCGCCCCTCTCTCCTCGGCGCGCGACGCCGCCGCGCTCCCGGTGCTCGCCCCCGTCGCCGTGGACGCCGCCTGCCGGAGCGCTCCCCCGCCGGCCTGCTTCCGCGCCGTCCCCGTCGCTCCCGTCACCTCCTCGCGCACGCTGCCTCTTCCCTCCATCGCCGGTGAGGCCCGTGGCCTCCCTCCCCTCCTCTTGCCCGCGGTCACCGCCCGCGCTGTCCCGCCGCGCTCCCGCACGACCTGAAGACCCTCGCCGCGCCTTCTGTCGCTCGAGCAGGCGCCCGTGACGACCGCTCCGCCTTCACCGCGCTCGCCCCGCTCTCCCTGCGCGTCGCTCGCCAGCCAATGCCGCCCCGCACGCGCCCCGCACCGGCTACGGCTGCGCTGCTCCCCCTGCTCGACCACCCCCGCGCTGAGCCGCGCGCCGCACCCCTGCGCCCGGCCCCGAGCACGCTGCCCGCGCGCTGCCGCGGCCTCGCCGCCCGCGCCGCGCGTGACATTTGGCACAGACATGTCCGGTCCCAACGGGCATGCTCGGACATGTCCGGCCCTGGTCCACTGACCAGTGGGGCCCACAGCCCTGCCTGTTATAATAAATAATAATAAACAATATAATTAAAATAATAATAATTAGTTAATTAACACTATTTAGATTAGTCTAATTTGATTAATTAGATTATTAAATGTTAATTAACTAAGTAACCCTGGTTAATTAGAGCTAATTAATTAGTTAACCTAATTAACCTTGCTGACATCAGCATGATGTCATGCTGACATAGCGAGCAATATTCGGATAATTTTAATTTAAATAATAAAAATAAATTCAAAAAATTAATAAAAGCTTTAGAAAATCATATAAAATAATCCGTAACTCAGATCGAAAAATTTGTACATGAAAGTTGCTCAGAACGACGAGACGAATCTGAATACGCGGTCCGTTCGTCCGCCACACGTCTCTAACTATCCGAACATGCAACGTTCCCCTCCGGTCATCTGTCTGAAAAATGCCGGAACGGGAAAAACTTCCCGATGGATCCCTCCTCCTCGGTGACGTGCAACCATATGTTAGGACACACCCGGCACCTGCACATTGTCATGTCGTACTTTGTGTTGCTCTTGTTGTTGCTTTATATTTATACTGTTCTCCCCCTCTTCTCTCTGTAGCCCCCCGACACCGACGTCGTCCCGAGGCGACGCAGCTCCGGAGCCCAAAGACACCATTGACGACTTGCCCTTGCCGCGAGCAAAGCCAGGCAACCCCCCCCTTGTCATCCGATACGCCCATTTATTTCTTCATGTTGCATAGAAATTGCTGCTGCTACTGCTTTACCATTCTGATGCATAGCCTGTTTATTGTAACCTGCTGTTGATACCTTACCTGCTTATCCTAAACTGCTTAGTATAGGCTGGGTAGAGACCCGCTAGAGAACCCCACTTTGATCCTTGTTGCCCCGCGTGGATTATCAGAAGACCCGTTCAACGGGATTGAAGACCAGACCTCGACACCGCACATCACCCCCTTATGTTGTAACGACACTGCAGCGTTACTATCGAGTGCGAGGGTGAAACCTCTTATAGCACTCCTGATGTAAATTGTAGAGTAGCTATCCGGTCATGGTCATCGAGGGTGATTCCTCCTTCTCCACTTCCGATATGACGGCTGTCGTGCAAACACACAAGTGTGAACCCATAGAGGTGATTCCTCCTACGTTCACCTGGCAGTTACATCGAGTGGGAATACAACGAGGGTGATACCTCGGATTCCCTGATGTTATGGACACACGGATATATGGACTTTACATGTTACTTGAAAGGCGGGTCGGCCCTAAGGGGTACCGCGTGCGCCTGAGAGGCGAGTGTTGTGAAGACGGGTGCCTGTGTGTGGTGCCCGAGTGGGAAACGAGGCGCGGCCGGTATCTTAACCCTTGCAAGCAAGTCCTCGAGACGGGGCGAGCGGGGTCACATCTTCGATGAGTCTTGCTCGTTTTCCGCAAGCCCTAGTCCACTTACGATTTGGATATTTGATCCGAGCAGGCCTCTGGTTGTAGCACTAACCATACAGGTAGGCATAGTATCTAGCGGCGCCTTGCTACATCCGTATTTCCTCGCCTTCCCTTTTTTTTATTTTACTTACGCGCATCCTCCAGCTAGCCCGAAAGCCTCTGTCAGACGTCAGTTCAAGATGGAGGCACAGGAAGGACAAGGAGCCACTAAGGGTGCAAGGCTATCTCCGTGCAGAGAACGATCGGATCCGTGCAAGGGCAGTTCCTACAGACCATTTGAGACGCTTAGGAGTAGACCAGAAGGGGACTCTTGCTGAGCTGTATAGGTCGGCGATGCCCTCCTGCCGGTTGGGTTGTTGGTTGTTTGGTCGAGGCGGGGCATGAACCCAGGAAGTGTGTCCGGCCGGAGTTACGCGAGTGTGATCGTTAAGTTGGTGCACCCCTGCAGGGAAAGAACATGTGCGATATCAGGATATATGTGGCCCGAGTCTCTTCACGGTATTTTCCCGTAAAGGACAACTCGGAGTTGGTATGATCAAGGAATATTACAAACAGAGTAACTGGAACACGATGATGATACTTGGAATGGGCTTGGATTGCTCTCGAGGAGCGAGAAGGGTCTCAGGACGAGGTTGATGAATTTTATGGTCTGGATTGTTTCTTCGCAGGGAGTCGAAGAAAGGATCTGGGTGAAGGGTTGATTAGTATTACTGCATACATTTATAGTGTGTTGTTCTACTCTCTTCTATTGACTGCAAGACCGCTGACAGTGAGTCTCTCGATAGGGCATAGGCCTTCTACTACTATTTGGCATTTCTGCAGCCCAGCCACTATACAGCCTCCCTTTGATGAATGTTGCATATGTAGTGTAGATCTTGCTTGCTGAGTACTTTCAGAGTACTCCGGGTTGCTTGCTTTCTGTTTCCCCCATGTAAGTTCATTCGTGATCGCTGAGGAGCCGCTGAGACAGGACCTCCAGCCGACGATGTATACTACCAAGGATGGATTCTGAATACGAGTTTACCGAAGACGGAGTAGGTTCGGAGGGTCCCAGGCGAGGGAGGCCTGCGCCTTCGATGTAGTTTCATTTTAGCCCCGCCTATTCTAAAAGGCCTTCTGTTCTCTTTATATCTGTACTCAGTATCATAAGCTTCCGCTGACGCTTGATGCCATCGAGCTATGTATGACGAGCCCATCGAGGCCCTGGACTTGGTAATATAACGCTTGTCTATCAAAATTTCCGACTATATGGTATAAGAGTGTGTGGTTGTTGATGGATCACGTCCCTGTGAGTGTTCCTCCTAGACGGGACATCACGGCGATCGTGTGCGGGAAATTTGCGATAGTAATATTAGACGAAGAAAAATAAAGCATAAAGACCGAAAGATCGGAGAGAGGCCAAACGAGGGCAAGGAAAGGCAGGCGCGTCCCCCAAAAATTAACGAAAGACCGGGAGAAAGATGAAGGGTGCATCACACCACCGCGAGGGACACTCAGGCGGATGCACCCTTTAACTTCCCGTGCGTGACATCCCCACACTCTTCCTACGGGTGACCAAGAACGCTGATGGCGGGGACCCCGCCTTTCTGTCCACACGCAGCTTCCCGCACCATACGGGGGGTCTCTTGAGCTCGCCGCCTCGCCGGAGCGCTCCCCCGCCGGCCTGCTTCCGCGCCGTCCCCGTCGTCCCCGTCACCCTCCTCGCGCACCGCTGCCTCTTCCCTCCATCGCCGGTGAGGCCCGTGGCCTCCACTCCCCTCCTCTCTGCCCGCGGTCACCGCGCCCGCGCTGTCCCCGCCGCGCTCCCGCACGCCCTGAAGCTCCCTCGCCGCGCCCTTCTGTCGCTCGCGCAGGCGCCCCGCGACGACCGCTCCGCCTCTCACCGCGCTCGCCCCGCTCTCCCTGCTGCGTCGCTCGCCAGCCACTGCCGCCCCGCACGCGCCCGCACCGGCTACGGCTGCCGCTGCTCCCCTCTGCTCCGCCACCCCCGCCGCCTGCGCCGCGCGCCGCCACCTCCCTGTCGCTCCAGCCCCGCGCGCGCTGCCGCGCGCTGCCGCGGCCTCGCCCGCCCTCGCCCGCGCGTGCCATTTGGGCACCGGACATGTCCGGTCCCAAACGGGCATGCTCCGGACATGTCCGGCCCTGGTCCACTGACCAGTGGGGCCCACAGCCCTGCCTGTTAATTAAAATAAATAATAATAAACAATATAATTAAAATAAATAATTAATTAGTTAATTAACACTATTTAGATTAGTCTAATTTGATTAATTAGATTAATTAAATGTTAATTAACTTAAGTAACCCTGGTTAATTAGAGCTAATTAATTAGTTAACCTAATTAACCTTGCTGACATCAGCATGATGTCATGCTGACATCAGCGAGCACTATTCTGGATAATGTTTAATTTAAATAATAAAAATAAATTCAGAAAATTAATAAAAGCTTTAGAAAATCGTATAAAATAATCCGTAACTCAGATCGAAAAACTTTGTACATGAAAGTTGCTCAGAACGACGAGACGAATCTGAATACGCGGTCCGTTCGTCCGCCACACGTCTCTAACTAGCCGAACATGCAACCGTTCCCCTCCGGTCATCTGTGTGACAAATGCCCGGAACCGGGAAAACATTCCCGGATGGATCCCTCCTTCCTCGGTGACGTGCAACCATATGTTCGGACACACCCGGCACTACACATTGTCATGTCGTACTTTGTGTTGCTCTTGTTTGCTTTATATTTATACTGTTTCCTCCCCCTCTTCTCTCTCGGTAGCCCCCCCGACACCGACGTCGTCCCCGAGGCCGACGCAGCTCCGGAGCCCGAAGACACCATTGACGACCTTGCCCTTGCCGCCGAGCAACCAGGCAAGCCCCCCCTTTGATCATCCCGATATCGCCCATTCTATTTTCTCATGCTTGCATTAGAATTGCTGCTGCTACTGCTTTACCTATTCTGATGCATAGCCTGTTTATTGTAACCTGCTGTTGATACCTTACCTGCTTATCCTAAACTGCTTAGTATAGGCTGGGTAGAGACCCGCTAGAGAACCCCACTTTGATCCTTGTTGCCCCGCTGGATTATCAGAAGACCCGTTCAACGGGATTGAAGACCAGACCTCGACACCGCACATCACCCCCCTTAGTTGTAACGACACTGCAGCGTTACTATCGAGTGCCGAGGGTGAAACCTCTTATAGCACTCCTGATGTTAACTCTGTAGAGTAGCTATCCGGTCGTGGTCATCGAGGGTGATTCCTCCTTCTCCACTTCCGATACGACGCTGTCGTGCAACACATCAAGTGTGAACCCATCGAGGGTGATTCCTCCTACGTTCACCTTGGCAGTTACATCGAGTGGGAATCCAACGAGGGTGATACCTCGGATTCCCTTGATGTTATGGACACACGGATACTTGGACTTTACATTGTTACTTGGAAAGGCGGGTCGGCCCTGAGGGGTACCCGCGTGCGCCTGAGAGGCGAGTGTTGTGAAGACGGGTGCCTGTGTGGTGCCCGAGTGGTGAATACGAGGCGCGGCCGGGCATTCTTAACCCTTGCAGCAAGTCCTCGAGACGGGGCGACGGGGTCACATCTTTCGTGAGTCTCTGCTCGTTTTCCGCAAGCCCCTAGTCCACTTACGATTTGGATATTTGATCGGAGCAGGCCTCTGGTCTGATAGCACTAACCATCACGTGGGCATAGTATGGGCGTTCTGCATCGTAGCATCAGCCGAAAGCTCTGTCAGACGTCCAGTTCAGCATGGCGGCACGGACGGACCGGCGCCCTCCTGGTGCCAGGCTTCTCCCTGCGCGCAACGACTCGGAGTGCACAAGGCGATGGCCCAAGACCTCTGAGCGCTTAGGATGTAGACCGACGGGGACCTCTCTGCTGAGCTGTAGGTCGGGTTGCGGTGTGTTGTTTGGCCGAGGCCGGGCATGACCCAGGAAAGTGTGTCCGGCCGGAGTTAAGCGAGCGTGATGGGTAAGTTGGTGCACCCCTGCAGGGAAGAACATTTCTATCGATAGCCGGTCCTACGGTAAAGGACACTCGGAGTTGTATCCCGATCGATACAACTAGAACTGGATACCCGTGATGATACTTGGATATGTGGCTCTGGGATTGCTTCTCGCAGGGAGTCGAGAAGGGATCTCAGGACGAGGTTGATGACTTTATGGCTCTGGGATTGTTTTCTCGCAGGGAGTCGAGAAAGGATCTCTGGGTGAGGTTGATAGTATTACTGCTACATTATATTGTGTTGTTCTACTCTCTTCTATTGCTGCAAGACCGCTGAAGATGCTAGTCTTCGATAGGACTAGGCCTTCTCTCTATTCTGGCATTTCTGCAGCCCAGTCCACATATACAGCCTCCCTTTGATAATGTTGCATATGTAGTGTAGATCCTTGCTTGCTGAGTACTTCAGAGTACTCACGGTTGCTTTGCTTTCTTTTTCCCCCATGTCAGTTCATCGTGATCCGATGACGGAGCCGCTGAGACAGCTACCCCCGCCGACGATCGCTACTACTACCCCGAGGATGGATTCTTCTACGAGTTTACCGACGACCAGGAGTAGGTTCGGAGGGTCCCAGGCAGGAGGCCTGCGCCTTTCGATCGTAGTGTTTTATTTTGCCCCGCCTTTCTAAAGGCCTTTCTGTTTCTCTTTTATATCTGTACTCAGATATCTAATGCTTCCGCTGACGCTTGTATGCCATCGAGCTATGTATTCGAGCCCTCGAGGCCCTGGCTTGTAATATAAAGCTTGTATGACTTTATTTATGTTTGAGAGTTGTGTTGTGATATCTTCCCGTGAGTCCTTAGGCTTGATCGTGTGCATTTGCGTGTATGATTAGCGCGCGATCGGGCCGGGGGCGTCACAAGTTGGTATCAGAGCCGACTGCCTGTAGGAGCCCCCCTTTCCAACTCCTTGGCCGAAGTTGAGTCTAGTAACCGAAAACTATTTTACTAACTTGGCTGTGTGGCTTACGGGCCCACATCGCCAATTGGGTGGTATTAGGATCTTTTACTCCTCGACCTTTACTCTGGACTCTGATCTCTCTTCCTTTCGGGTTAACTAAAGTTTACTAACGCCGACACTTAGGATCTCGTAATTCTCGTCCACCCGGAGAGCTGGATATCTGTGCGATTTCCCTGACATTGATCTGATTAGTCTGATAATCATTTTCCTTTCCATTGTTTTGTTTAACCTTTCTCTCCGAGATCGGTTATACTTCTCCTTGTCTTTTGACAATCATGAGTTTCCTCTGTTTCAGATGGATCGTTTGTTTCCACCACACCCTGCGACGCAGCTACCAGCTGTTCGAGCAGGGATACATCCAGAGTACATTCTTTATCCACTGGGGCAGATGTCAATCTGTTACAATACCCCAGTACTATCTCCTCCAGATACCCGCAAAGACTTTGTGATTTATTGTGACGCATCCCGTGAAGGATTAGGCTGTGTCCTAATGCAAGAGCGTAAAGTGATTGCCTATGGTTCTCGTCAGTTGCGACCGCATGAAGAGAATTATCCGGTACATGGTCTAGAACTAGCTGCTGTCATCTATGCATTGCAGTTGTGGCGACATTACCTCCTCGGTAATCGTTGCGAGATCTACACGGATCATAAAAGTTTGAAGTACTTGTTCACTCAGCCATCTCTGAATCTCCGTCAGCAAAGATGGATGGAGACCATTGCAGACTATGATTTGGGTATTTCTTATACCCCTGGCAAGGCTAATGTAATGGCTGATGCGTTGAGCCGCAAATCCTATTGCTGCGAACTTGAGGTTCAGCTACAGCAACCCCTTCTGTATGAAGAGCTTCGAAAGCTAAATATCGAGATAGTTCCTCAAGGATACTTAAAAACCTTGGTTGTTGAACCAGACCTTGAGAAAGCTGTTAAGAGTGCACAAGCTAAAGATGCTGAAGTTGATCTGATGAAGAAAGATCTTCACCTTGAAAAGTACAGGGATTTCTCGCTGTCTGAAGATGGAACCTTGTATTTCAAAGACCGCATTGTGGTACCTCGCTTCGAGCTTATGACTGACAAAGTCATGAAGGAGGCACATGATACCCCGTTGTCTATTCATCCGGGTAGCACCAAAATGTATCGTGATCTCCGTCAAAGGTACTGGTGGTCTAGAATGAAGCAGGACATTGCTCGCTATGTTGCTGAATGTGATGTGTGTCATCGCGTTAAAGCAGAACATCAGAAGCCTGCTGGAATTCTACAACCGTTGCCTATTCCTCTATGGAAATGGGATAAGGTTCAAATGGATTTCATTACAGGACTTCCCAGGTCACAGAAGGGTCACGACGCTATTCTTGTCGTCGTCGACCAACTCTCCAAAGTTGCACATTTTCTGCCTGTTAAGGAGACTATCACTGCTAAACAGTTAGCAGAGTTGTATATCTCCAGAATCGTATCACTCCACGGTATTTCGAAAGAGATCAGTTCAGACCGTGGCAGCATATTCACTGGTCATTTCTGGGAAAGTTTCCAAAAAGCTATGGGAACTCATATTACTTGGAGTTCAGCATATCACCCCCAGTCTCAAGGCCAAGTCGAGCGAGTCAACCAAGTGCTTGAAGACATGCTTCGGGCTTGTGTTATTTCATTTGGCAAGAAGTGGGAAGAATCTCTTCCGTATGCTGAGTTCTCTTATAACAACAGCTATCAAGCCAGCTTGAAAATGGCCCCCTTCGAAGTTCTCTATGGACGTAGATGTCGAACCCCTCTGAATTGGTCAGAAACTAGGGATCGACCGCTCGTGGGTCCAGATATTATTCAACACGCCGAAGAACAAGTCCGAATTGTCCGGGAAAATCTCAAGGCGGCTCAGGACCGCCAGAAGAGCAACTATGATCGCAAACGATGGGGTTTGACTTATCAACCTGGTGATCAAGCTTATCTTCGTGTCACCCCTATGAAGGGCACTCACCGTTTTGGAATCAAGGGCAAGTTAGCTCCGCGCTACATTGGTCCTTTCCGCATTATTGCTAGACGTGGTCAAGTGGCGTATAAATTGGAGTTGCGCCGCAATTCTCTCATATCCACGACGTCTTCCATGTGTCGCAACTCTGTAAATGCTTCAAGGAATCTCCGCACCGATTTGTGGATCACGAGATGCTTGAATTGCAAGATGATCTATCTTATAAGGAGCATCCGATCCGCATTCTCGATGAAGCTGAACGTCGAACCCGTCAGAAGGTTACCAAGTTCCTCAAAGTACAGTGGTCAAATCATACTGAAGATGAAGCCACTTGGGAACGCAAGGATAATCTTCGTGCGGAATACCCCGAACTTTTTCCTTCTACTTCTTAATTCTCGGGACGAGAATTCTTGTTAGTAGAGGAGATTTGTAACACCCCCAGTGGTTAACTACAGTAATTCCATTTTGATAATGCCAAGTCAGCATGATTAACAGTGCATGATCATCATTTGCATCATAATGCTTTTCAACTCCTAAGTCAAAACCCAAATTTAAGTGAAAGTGGAAAATAAAAGTTGCCTAAACCTGAAAACTAAAATGTGCATCATGTTGCAAATATTCTCATAGCATTTATAAAAATGATTGCAATATTTGTTGGAATTGTAAAAGGACTCGAACAACAAGGAACAGCAGCAACATAACACTGTTTAATCCTTTTTCAATTTAAATAAAATCCAAACAAAAAGATATGGACCCCAAACCAATTTCTAGCAGTGACAGATAATGCACTGTAAATAATGGAGCAAGTCTCATATTTTACAAAAGTCTTTTGGAATAAAAATACAGAGAAAACAGAAAAGGAAAATAAATAATATAAAAATAAAATAAAATAAAAAGGAAAAGCCCCCCCCCGGACCAACTGGGCCGTGGCCCAGCTGGCCACCAGGCCACCACCCAGGCCGGCCCACCCCGGGCCTATAACCCCCTCCCCTCACCCCGAAACCCTAATCCCCCCCCTCGCTCCTCTCCCCCCCGATCCAGTTCTGGATCGGGCCGCGCCGACGCCGCGCCCCATCGCCGCTCGCCGTCTCCGGTGCCACCTCGCCGGACCTCGCCTCTCCATCGTCGCCTCGTCCCCGTCGCGCCCCCTCTCTCCCTCGGCGCGCGACGCCGCCGCGCCCCGGTGCTCGCCCCCGTCGCCGTTGGACGCCGCCTCGCCGGAGCGCTCCCCCGCCGGCCTGCTTCCGCGCCGTCCCCGTCGTCCCCGTCACCCTCCTCGCGCACCGCTGCCTCTTCCCTCCATCGCCGGTGAGGCCCGTGGCCTCCACTCCCCTCCTCTCTGCCCGCGGTCACCGCGCCCGCGCTGTCCCCGCCGCGCTCCCGCACGCCCTGAAGCTCCCTCGCCGCGCCCTTCTGTCGCTCGCGCAGGCGCCCCGTGACGACCGCTCCGCCTCTCACCGCGCTCGCCCCGCTCTCCCTGCTGCGTCGCTCGCCAGCCACTGCCGCCCCGCACGCGCCCGCACCGGCTACGGCTGCCGCTGCTCCCCTCTGCTCCGCCACCCCCGCCGCCTGCGCCGCGCGCCGCCACCCCCTGCCGCTCCGGCCCCGCGCACGCTGCCGCGCGCTGCCGCGGCCTCGCCCGCCCGCGCCCGCGCGTGCCATTTGGGCACCAGACATGTCCGGTCCCAAACGGGCATGCTCCGGACATGTCCGGCCCTGGTCCACTGACCAGTGGGGCCCACAGCCCTGCCTGTTAATTAAAATAAATAATAATAAACAATATAATTAAAATAAATAATTAATTAGTTAATTAACACTATTTAGATTAGTCTAATTTGATTAATTAGATTAATTAAATGTTAATTAACTTAAGTAACCCTGGTTAATTAGAGCTAATTAATTAGTTAACCTAATTAACCTTGCTGACATCAGCATGATGTCATGCTGACATCAGCGAGCACTATTCTGGATAATGTTTAATTTAAATAATAAAAATAAATTCAAAAAATTAATAAAAGCTTTAGAAAATCATATAAAATAATCCGTAACTCAGATCGAAAAACTTTGTACATGAAAGTTGCTCAGAACGACGAGACGAATCTGAATACGCGGTCCGTTCGTCCGCCACACGTCTCTAACTATCCGAACATGCAACCGTTCCCCTCCGGTCATCTGTCTGACAAATGCCCGGAACCGGGAAAACATTCCCGGATGGATCCCTCCTTCCTCGGTGACGTGCAACCATATGTTAGGACACACCCGGCACTGCACATTGTCATGTCGTACTTTGTGTTGCTCTTGTTTGCTTTATATTTATACTGTTTCCTCCCCCTCTTCTCTCTCGGTAGCCCCCCCGACACCGACGTCGTCCCCGAGGCCGACGCAGCTCCGGAGCCCAAAGACACCATTGACGACCTTGCCCTTGCCGCCGAGCAACCAGGCAAGCCCCCCCTTTGATCATCCCGATACCGCCCATTCTATTTTCTCATGCTTGCATTAGAATTGCTGCTGCTACTGCTTTACCTATTCTGATGCATAGCCTGTTTATTGTAACCTGCTGTTGATACCTTACCTGC
This sequence comes from Thinopyrum elongatum, assembly GCA_011799875.1. Lineage (NCBI taxonomy): Eukaryota > Viridiplantae > Streptophyta > Magnoliopsida > Poales > Poaceae > Thinopyrum > Thinopyrum elongatum. The sequence goes on along the minus strand of CM022303.1, from coordinate 37,693,796 downwards.
TTATCCTAAACTGCTTAGTATAGGCTGGGTAGAGACCCGCTAGAGAACCCCACTTTGATCCTTGTTGCCCCGCTGGATTATCAGAAGACCCGTTCAACGGGATTGAAGACCAGACCTCGACACCGCACATCACCCCCCTTAGTTGTAACGACACTGCAGCGTTACTATCGAGTGCCGAGGGTGAAACCTCTTATAGCACTCCTGATGTTAACTCTGTAGAGTAGCTATCCGGTCATGGTCATCGAGGGTGATTCCTCCTTCTCCACTTCCGATATGACGCTGTCGTGCAACACATCAAGTGTGAACCCATCGAGGGTGATTCCTCCTACGTTCACCTTGGCAGTTACATCGAGTGGGAATCCAACGAGGGTGATACCTCGGATTCCCTTGATGTTATGGACACACGGATACTTGGACTTTACATTGTTACTTGGAAAGGCGGGTCGGCCCTAAGGGGTACCCGCGTGCGCCTGAGAGGCGAGTGTTGTGAAGACGGGTGCCTGTGTGGTGCCCGAGTGGTGAATACGAGGCGCGGCCGGGTATTCTTAACCCTTGCAGCAAGTCCTCGAGACGGGGCGACGGGGTCACATCTTTCGTGAGTCTCTGCTCGTTTTCCGCAAGCCCCTAGTCCACTTACGATTTGGATATTTGATCCGAGCAGGCCTCTGGTCTGATAGCACTAACCATCACGTGGGCATAGTATGGGCGTTCTGCATCGTAGCATCAGCCGAAAGCTCTGTCAGACGTCCAGTTCAGCATGGCGGCACGGACGGACCGGCGCCCTCCTGGTGCCAGGCTTCTCCCTGCGCGCAACGACTCGGAGTGCACAGGGCGATGTCCCAAGACCTTTGAGCGCTTAGGATGTAGACCGACGGGGACCTCTCTGCTGAGCTGTAGGTCGGGTTGCGGTGTGTTGTTTGGCCGAGGCCGGGCATGACCCAGGAAAGTGTGTCCGGCCGGAGTTAAGCGAGTGTGATGCGTAAGTTGGTGCACCCCTGCAGGGAAGAACATTTCTATCGATAGCCGGTCCTACGGTAAAGGACACTCGGAGTTGTATCCCGATCGATACAACCAGAACTGGATACCCGTGATGATACTTGGATATGTGGCTCTGGGATTGCTTCTCGCAGGGAGTCGAGAAGGGATCTCAGGACGAGGTTGATGACTTTATGGCTCTGGGATTGTTTTCTCGCAGGGAGTCGAGAAAGGATCTCTGGGTGAGGTTGATAGTATTACTGCTACATTATATTGTGTTGTTCTACTCTCTTCTATTGCTGCAAGACCGCTGAAGATGCTAGTCTTCGATAGGACTAGGCCTTCTCTCTATTCTGGCATTTCTGCAGCCCAGTCCACATATACAGCCTCCCTTTGATAATGTTGCATATGTAGTGTAGATCCTTGCTTGCTGAGTACTTCAGAGTACTCACGGTTGCTTTGCTTTCTTTTTCCCCCATGTCAGTTCATCGTGATCCGATGACGGAGCCGCTGAGACAGCTACCCCCGCCGACGATCGCTACTACTACCCCAAGGATGGATTCTTCTACGAGTTTACCGACGACCAGGAGTAGGTTCGGAGGGTCCCAGGCAGGAGGCCTGCGCCTTTCGATCGTAGTGTTTTATTTTGCCCCGCCTTTCTAAAGGCCTTTCTGTTTCTCTTTTATATCTGTACTCAGATATCTAATGCTTCCGCTGACGCTTGTATGCCATCGAGCTATGTATTCGAGCCCTCGAGGCCCTGGCTTGTAATATAAAGCTTGTATGACTTTATTTATGTTTTAGAGTTGTGTTGTGATATCTTCCCGTGAGTCCTTAGGCTTGATCGTGTGCATTTGCGTGTATGATTAGCGCGCGATCGGGCCGGGGGCGTCACATTAACGAAGAGTGAAGGTGCTCCCCAAGCAGAGGAACTGGGGCGGATGAAACCTTTCTTAAGTGACGTGTCAATTTCTTCCTTAAGTTCGAGAAGATGATGCGGAAGCATTTTGTAAGGACGCTTCGCAATAGGGGTAGTGCCAGGTTTCAAGTCGATGACGAACTCAACAGCTCTAGCAGGGGGTATTCCTGGAAGTTCTTCTGGAAATACATCTTGAAAATCACGAACAACTGGAACGTTGTCGATGCCTTCAAGAGGTGAAGCGTTCAATGCATTCAGAACATATATCTGGCTCTCAGCATCTTGAGCTATTCGGGCGGAGTATTTGACTATCTGGCCAGAAGGGTGTGTGAGCTGGACTGTCTTAGTAGCACAGTCAATCAAAGCATTATGGGCTGTCAACCAGTCTATACCGAGAATAATGTCTATGTCGGAAGGTCCAAGTACAATGAGAGAAACCGGAAAAAGTAGACCTCCAATCTCGATGTGGTTGTGAGGGCTTAGCATTGTGGTTTGCCACTTGGATCTCGGGGACTGAACCATTAGAGGAGTGGGTAATTCTTCCAAGTATAACTCATGTGACTGAGCAAATTGTTGGGACACAAAAGCATGCGATGCCCCTGAATCGAAGAGAACAGAGGCTGGTACTGAATTCACAGGGAGTGTTCCCAGCACGATAGTCGGTTCCTTCTGAGCCTTTTCAGCATTAACGTGATTGGCATAGCCAAGTACAACAGCAGACGGTATGGTATTACGGTTTCTGAATCGGCGGTTTCGACAACCCTTCTTACGACCATTAGGAGGACGTGGCGCAACTTGATGAGAATCCATAGCATTAGGCGGTCCATCATGAACCGTAAGCTGTCTCGGCGGTGAAGGCAGACGAGGTGCAACATAAGACGGTCTTGGTGTTGGAGCAGGTCGGTGATGAACATTGTGTGGGATCCAGACTCGATGTTTCTGAACAGGCTGACCCGAGGATGAGCCAGCTTCATGAGTGCGCTTGAGCGACTCCTGGCATTCAGTCAGAGCTGTTTCAATTTGGAAAGATTTGCTGACAAGCGCTGCGAAGTCTGTGCAATCAAGGACTGCAAGTGCGAGTTTTATGTCAGTACGGAGTCCTTCACGGAATTTATCCTGCTTGCGGGCGTTAGTGCAGACGTCATCTTCAGCATAGCGGGACAATTCAAGAAACTTCCTCTGATATTCATCCACAGTCATTGTGCCCTGGGTAAGTTTGCGGAACTCCTGCTTCTTCTAGTCCATCAGACCTTGAGGAATGTACCGTGCACGAAAAACTGACTGAAATTCCTGCCAAGTGGTTACTGTCTCTGCAGGCAACATACTCTTGTGGCTTTCCCACCATTGAGCAGCTGATCCCCTCAGGTGATACGTCGCATAGGTGACGTAACTATCAGGGATAACATTAGCCGACTTCAACTGAAAGGCAATGTCACGGAGCCAATCATCAGCATCCATTGGATCAGTCGAGCTGCGAAAAGTGGACGGATTGAGGCGCACAAATTCTGCCAGAGTTATTGGAACATTCTGTTGCTGAGCATTCTGATTTGGGAATTGAGCCAATACTCTGGTCATAAACTGACGGTTAAGCTCAAACTGCTGACGGTTGAGTTCAAACTGCTGCATCATTGCGGTAATATAGGGTGGAGGTGGTGGATCGTCAGCCATCCTGCCAAATCAACAGGGGCAGTTTAGCAAGAAAGACTGCATGTGTAAGGAGTTATTCAGGACGTAACACAAGAGATGAACAGGAAGGGCATTAGATGTAAAATAGTAGTCGTTGAAAGACATACCAATCCATGCACAGAGTCGGGTACATGCGGATAGCACAACGGCGCAAATTTAGAAGCTAGACATTCTAGGCGGCGCGCAGGCACGCGGTAAGGAAGTACACAACGAGACATAGCAAAGGCTACATCAACGTCAGAGAAAACTGACGGAGCGAGGAATCTGCAAGTGACAACACAGGGTGCCCTCGATAAAAGGATCCTGTAAGCAGAACCTGGCCCAAAATCTTGAAGCAAGGGGGGATATTTTCAGAACTCCGGGTGGACGTGAGCACGAGAGCCTAATGTTGGAGTTAGTAAAATTTTAATCCAAATAGACGAGAGGTCAGAGTCCCAGAGTAAAGGTCGAGGAGTAAAAGATCCTAATACCACCCAATTGGCGACGTGGGCCCGTAAGCCACACAGCCAAGTTAGTAAAGCAGTTTCCGGTTACTAGACTCAACTTCGGCCAAGGAGTTGGAAAGGGGGCTTCCTACAGTCAGTCGGCTCTGATACCAACTTGTGACGCCCCCGGCTCAATCGTGCACTAATCATACATGCAAATGCACACAATCAAGCCTAAGGACTCACGGGAAGATATCACAACACAACTCTAAAACATAAATAAAGTCATACAAGCTTTATATTACAAGCCAGGGGCCTCGAGGGCTCGAATACATAAGATTGCGAACAAGCGTCAGCGGAAGCATCAGATATCTGAGTACAGATATGAAACAGAAACAGAAAGGCCTTTAGAAAGGCGGGGCAAAATAAAACACTACGATCGAAATGCGAAAGCCTCCTGCCTGGGACCCTCCGAACCTACTCCTGGTCGTCAGTCAACTCGTAGAAGTATCCATCCTCTGGGTAGTAGTAGTAGCGATCGTCGGCGGGGACAGCTGTCTCAGGGGCTCCGTCATCTTGGTCACGTCAAACTGATATGGGGAGAAAAGGAAAACAAAGCAACCGTGAGTACTCAGAAGTACTCAGCAAGCAAGGATCTACACTACATATGCAACATTTTCAAAGGGAGGCTGTATATGTGGACTGGGCTGCAGAAATGCCAGAATAGAGAGAAGGCCTAGTCCTATCGAAGACTAGCATCTTCAGCGGTCTTGCAGCAGTAGAAGAGAGTAGAACAGTTCAATATAATGTAGCAGTATCATTAAGTCTCAACCTCACCCAGAGATCCTTTCTCGACTCCCTGCGAGAAAGCAATCCCAGAGCCATACAGCCATTAACCTCGTCCGGAGATCCCTTCTTGACTCCCTGCGAGAAGCAATCCCAGAGCCATAGTATCCAAGTATCCAGTTCTAAATTGTATCAATCAGGATACAACTCCGAGTGTCCTTTACCGTAGGACAGGCTATCGATAGAAGTTTTCTTCCCTGCAGGGGTGCACCAACTTACCCAACACGCTCGATTAACTTCGGCCGGACACACTTTCCTGGGTCATGCCCGGCCTCGGCCAAACGACACACCGCAGCCCTACCTAAAGCTCAGCAGAGAGGTCCCCGCCGGTCTACATCCTAAGCACTCAGGGGTCTTGGGCCATCGCCCTGTGCACTCCGGGTTGTTGTGTGCAGGGTGGATACCAGCACCGCCTCGGAGGGTCGGTACGATCCGACCGTGCCACAATGCTGAACTGGACGTTTGACAGAACTGTCGGCTGATGCTACGATGCAGAACGCCCATACTATGCCCACGTGATGGTTAGTGCTATCAGACCAGAGGCTTGCTCGGATCAAATATCCAAATCGTTAGGACTAGGGGCTTGCGGTAACGAGCAGAGACTCACGAAAGATGTGACCCCGTCGCCCCGTCTCGAGGACTTGCTGCAAGGGTTAAGAATGCCCGGCCGCGCCTCGTATTCACCACTCGGGCACCACACTGGCACCCGTCTTCACAACACTCGCCTCTCAGGCGCACGCGGGTACACCTCAGGGTCGACCCGCCTTTACAAGTAATCAACAGTACAGTCCAAGTATCCGTGTGTCCATAACATCAGGGGAATCTGAGGTATCACCCTCGTTGGATTCCTACTCGATGTGTCTGTCAAGGTGAACTCGGAGGATTCACCCTCGATGGGTTCACACTTGATGTGTTGCACGACAGCGTCGTTACCGGAAGTGGCGAAGGAGGAATCACCCTCGATGACCACGACCGAATATCTACTCTACAGAGTTAACATCAGAAGTGCTACATGAGGTTTCACCCTCGGCACTCGATAGTAACGCTGCAGTGTCGTTACAACTAAGGGGGGGTGATGTGCGGTGTCGGGTCCTGGTCTTCAATCCCATTGATCAGGTCTTCTGACGATCCAGCGCGGCAGTCGGGATAAGTGGGGTCACTGATAGGTCTCTACCCAGCCTAGACTAAATAGTTTAGGATATGCAGGTAATTATCAACAGCAGGTTACAATGAACAGGCTATGCATCAGAATAGGTAAAGCAGCAGCAGCAGCAGCAATTCTAATGCAAGCATGAGAAATAGAATGGGCGATATCGGGATGATCAAAGGGGGGGGGGGGCTTGCCTGGTTGCTCGGCGGCAAGGGCAAAGTTGTCAATGGTGTCTTCAGGCTCCGGAGCTGCGTCGGGATCTATCGAGAGAGAAGAGGGGGAGGAAACAGTATAAATATAGAGCAAACATGAGCAACGCAAAGTACGGCATGACAACGTGCAGTGCCGGGTGTGTTCTAACGTGTGGTTGCACGTCACCGAGGAAGGAGAAAACCATCCGGGAATGTTTTCCCGGTTCCGGACATTTGTCAGACAGATGACCGGAGAGGGACGGTTGCAAGTTCGGATAGTTAGGGACGCGTGACGGGCGAACGGACCGCGTATTCGGATTCGTCTCGTCGTTCTGAGCAATTTTCATGTACAAAGTTTTTCGATCGGAGTTACGGATTAAAAGATATGATTTTCTAAAGTTTTTATTGATTTCTGGAATTTATTTAATTTATTTAAATCAAACATTATCCGAAACAGTGTCTGCTGACGTCAGGACCAGTGGGTCCCACCTGTCATAGACTGTTAGGTTAATTAGTGGTTAACTAATTAATTTACTGTTTAATTAACACTAACTACTTAATTAGATTAACCTAATCAGGATTAATTAACTTAATTAATTAACTAATTATTTTTTAATTATTTTTATTTATTTTAATTATTTTTAATATTTACAAGGGCTGGGCCCCGTTCGTCAGTGGCACAGCCGGACATGTCCGAGCTGTGCCCGTTCGGCGCTGGACACGTCCGGTGCCCAAATGCACGCGCGCGCACACAGGCGCACGGGCGCGTCGAGCGGGCGAGCCGGGGCGAGGCGGCGACGGGCGCCGGCGTGCGCGGGGCCGTGTGCGGGCGGGAGGTGAGCGCGGGCGGGGAAGGGGTGCGAGTCGGCGCCGGGGAGGACTCGCGGCGGCGGCGCGGCAGTGGGAAGCAGCAGCGCAGCAGCGGCTGTGTGCGCGCACGAGCGAGCACGCAGGGGCGAGCAGGGCAGCAGTGGGGGAAGGGGCTCGCGACCGAGGCGCGGTGAGCGCGGCCCGGAGCGCGGCTCCGGCGAACGGCGACGAAGGGAGAGGGGAGGGCGGCAGCGGAGGGGGGGGGTGCTCACGGGGGAGGTTGGACGAGGAGGAGGCGATGGGGTGGCAATCGGCGGGGAGGCGCCGGGCGGCGTCGGCGGGGGGCAAAGCTCCACGCGGCGGCGGGCGCGGGGGTCGGGAGAGGCGAGGCGTGTGGTCGGGGGGGCGCCGGGGGGCGAGGTGAGGTCGCCGGCGAGGTGGCCGGCCGGCGGCGGTGACGATGGGGGGCGGGTCGGGGCGGGGCGCCGCCCAGATGGAGAGGGAGGAGGAGGCGCGAGGGGAGAGTGGGGGGGGGGGGGGGAGTGGGGGTCGGGTTAGGGTTTGGGGGGGGGGGGGGGGGGTGAGGGGATAAGGAGGAGTGGGGGGGTGGGCCGGCCTGGCATGTGGCTGGGCCGAGGCCCGGGAGGAGGGGGGCCTTTTATTTTTTCGTTATGCTTTCTTTCTTTTTCTTTTTCTTAATTCATATATCTCTGTTTAGTAAATAGTTAGGCCCCAAACCGAATTTTGTAAAAAGGGAGACCTAGTCCATAAATACCAGTGCTTTATTCCCTAACACCTAAAATTAGTTTGGGCAAAACATCATTTCATACTTAAATTAGATTTAATAAATGGTTATTAAATATTGTTTTTAGTCGCTGTTTGAAGATGTTTGAGTCACTTACCCAACTCCAATGATGTTGGTTTCAATTTTAGAATTGTCTCTGATTTATTTGCTATTTAATGAACAATTTAGTTTCTATGTTGGACAACTTTTATTTTCCACTTTCATTTCAATTTGAATTTTGACTTAGGAGTTGAAATGCAATATGATGTTAACGATGATCATGCACTGTTAATCATGCTGACTTGGCATTATCAAAATGGGATTACTGTGGCTAACCACTGGGGGTGTTACACCAGCCTCTTCTTCTCTGCCGCCGGCGATCCCCGTCGACCTCGAGCTCTCTACTGCTACTAAACTATCAAAGGCTTTTCATAGCCGCTAGGTGAGCTCCGCCACTTCCTCTGTTTCCTTCCCCGCGTACTTGGGTGCCTCCGAAGAGCTGCCGACGTCGCCGTGTTCTGACCGCCGCCGCCGCAGCCATTAGCGTGCTCCTGAGCTTCGGCAGCTCGACCCAGTGGCGCCAACACGCTCCTGGAGGTCCGTAGCTTCACCCTAGCTAGTTAGCACGTGCGAGAGCCTCGCGTAGCCGCGTTTTCGCGAGACCCCGAACTCCGGCGCCGCCCGCGAGCTCACCGTCGACGACTCCGGTAGATTCCGGCGACGAGACCACTCCCACGCGACGGGCGAGTCCCCTGGCTTTCGAACGCGCCAAGCCATGGCCCGAACCGAGCCCTGTGGGCGTTTTCCGAGCGCTCCGGCGACGCGCCGCCGCGATTTTGGTCGCCGGCGCTGCTCCGGTCGCCGGAGATGACCTGGCGCCGACGTGGCATCTCCTGAGCCGCTGACCACTGGGCCCCGCAGCCCAGTTGACCGAGTCAACTTAGCTGACTGGGCAGCTGAGCCGCTGACAGCCGGGCCCCGCTAATTTAAATGATTTAAGAAAAATAAATGAAATGCTAATTAATTTGATAATCCTAATTAAGTTAATTAGTTGACTAATGTGACACTGACAGTAGGCCCCACTGACTAATTAACCCAGCTAATTAATTTAACCCCCTCTGTTAAGTCTCTGAGAATGACATGTGGGGCCCACAGGTCAGTTTGACCAGTCAGCGCCACTGTTGCATGCTGACGTCATCCTCACGCAATGCTGACATCATCAGGCACTATTCTGGATAATGTTGATTTTATTAAATAAAAATAAATTCCAGAAATTCATATAATCTTTAAAAATTAATAACTTTTAAACCGTAGCTCGGATCGAAAAAGTTAAAACATGAAACTTGCTCAGAACGACGAGCCGAGTCTAACCGTGCCGTCTGTTTCTCCATCGGAACCCTCTACGTAGAAGAACTCGTAACTCCGGACCTGAATCCGGCAGATGAATAGCGCACACCCATCGGATAATAAATCCTAGATTAATTCTAAAAATAACTAAAATGACTTAGATGCATAATTAGGTAATCCTACACTGCATCATAGCATCACACGCACCGTATTGCATTTGTTTGCATTATGTTTACCTGTTTCTTCCCCCTCTTCTCTCTCGGTAGACCCCGACGTTGACGTAGCTCCCGAGGCAGACGCCGCACAGGAGTACGACTACGTCCCCGACGGTACCACTGAAGACCTTGTCCTTGCCCGAGAGAAAACAGGCAAGCACCCCCATTTTGAGCATGCCTATATCGCCTATTCTCTTCTCTCTTATGCTTGCATTAGAACTGCTACTGCTACTGCTTTCCTATATCTGCTGCATAGCCTGATTATTGTACCCTGCCTTGTTACCTTACTGGTTATCCTAGACTAATTAGTATAGGCTGGGTAGAGACACGACAGAGACCCCCACTTGATCCCGACTGCCCTGCTGGACATCAGAAGACCCGATCATCGGGATTGAAGACCAGACCCTGTCACCGCACATCACTTCTCCCTATGTTGCTCGACACTGCTGGGTTACCATCGAGTGCCGAGGGTGATACCTCGTCAGCACTTCTGATGTTAACCTTGTAGGTTAGTTATTCGGTCGTGGTAAGCGAGGGTGATTCCTCCTACACCACCCCCGATAACGACATCGTCGCGCAACTCCTCGAGTGTGGACCTTGAGGGTGATTCCTCCTTCGTTCACCTTGATGATAACATCGAGCGGGAATTCCATCGAGGGTGATTCCTCAGGGTTCCCTTCGGTGTCAGACACACAGTTACTGTTGATGAGTGGACTTGCACTAAACCATGATACTAAAGACGGGTCGGCCCTGAGGGGTACCCGCGCGAGCTTAACGCGAAGTGATGTGGAGTCGGGTTGACCTGGATGGTGCCCGCGAGATAACTACGAGGCGTGGCCGGGCATTCTTAGCCCTTGCCGCAAGTCCTCGAGACGGGGCGACGGGGTCACATCGTTCGTGAGTCTCTGCTCGTTTCCGCGCGCTCCTAATCCACTTCGGTTTGGATATTTGATCCGAGGGGCCTCTGGCCCGATGGCACTAACCATCACGTGGGCATAGTATGGGCGTTCTGCGTCGTATACTTCAGCCGGAGCTTAATGGACGTCAGCGACTGAGCGGCGCGCGCTGAATTGGACTGGGAACGCAATCGCGCTTGTATAAGGGGTTGCTAGGTCTGCTTTCAGCCGCGTACGCAACGTGCAGGAGTTCCCGGGGCGAAGGCCCAAGACCCCTGGGCGCATAGGTTTAGTCCGGCGTGCTGACCTCTCTGTTAGGTATTCGGTCGGGTTGCGGCGTGTTGCTTAGCCGAGGCCGGGCATGACTCAGAAAAGTGTGTCCGGCCAGAGTTAAGCGAGCGTGGTGGGTAAGTTGGTGCACCCCTGCAGGGAAGAAACTTCTATCGATAGCCTGTCCTACGGTAACGTACACTCGGAGTTGTATCCCGATCACTACAATTAGAACATGTGATGAGAACTGTATAGTACGGCTCTGGGATTGCTTTCTCGCAGGGAGTCGAGAAAGGATCTCAGGTCGAGGTTGATGATACTACTACTACTACTTTACATTATGTTCATCTGATCTCTTCTATTGCTGCAAGACTGACGAAGATTGATGAAGATGCTAGTCTTCGATAGGACTAGACTTTCCCCTTCTATTCTGGCATTTCTGCAGCCCAGACCACATATACAGCCCCCCTTTGAAAATGATGCATATGTAGTGTAGATCCTTGCTTGCTGAGTACTTCGGATGAGTACTCACGTTTGCTTTATTTTCTTTTTCCCCCATATTCCTTTTGATGCCACCAGACGACGGAGCCCCTGAGTCAGACGCCCCAGCCGACGACCAGTACTACTACCCGCCTGGCGAGTACTACTACTACGAGGAGCCGTTCGACGACCAGGAGTAGGATCGGAGGGTCCAGGGCAGGAGGCCTACGCCTTTCGATCGTAGTATTTTATTTTACCCCGCCTCTGTGAAGGCCTATTTCTCTCTCTGTAATATATCTGTACCCAGATATCTAATGCTTCCGCTGACGTTTGTATGCCATCGAGCTATGTATTCGAGCCCTCGAGGCCCTGGCTTGTAATATTAAGCTTGTATGACTTTATTTATGTTTTAGAGTTGTGTTGTGATATCTTCAAGTGAGTCCTTAAGCTTGATCGTGCGCATTTGCGTGTATGATTAGTGCACGATTAAGCCGGGGTCATCACAATTACCATGACAACTAGCTATACCGGTGGTACCTGCTAGTTGATCAATGTAGCAGTGTCAAAATAAAAATGTCATGCATCATCATGTGTGACTAGTACTAACTGCAACATGGAAATAATGAACAGATGTTCCTGAGCGAAGCATTTGTCTAAATAAAGTTACATGTTCGCATGATATATTAAGTCTATGAATTTTCTGACTGAACTTAACCATCACCATACTCTATATATCTCCCATTAAACCAATAGTTGATAGCCTATACCATGTCAATGCCTTTCCCTTCAAAGATAAAGGGAAGACCTTCTTCTTAACTTCATCTCCGGGTAAACCTGCAAGCTTAAATAATTCACAAATTTCATCCACATAGATTATGTGCATATCAGGATGCAATGTTCCATCTCCTGCATAAGGATTAGCTAGCAGTTTCTCTATCATACCCGAAGGAATCTCATAATAAATATTTTTAGTAAGTGCAATAGGTTGAGGAGCAATTCTTTCTACTTCCGTTCGAGGTGAATATACCCCGAACAAACCCCTCAAAGGATGATTTTTCATAGTAATAAGTAACAGTAAATTTCAGCACGTAATATAAATGTTTCCTTACCAAATTCCACTTACTAGAAGAGCTTCACTTCCCGGCAACGACGCCAGAAAAGAGCCTTGATAACCCACAAGTATAGGGGATCTATCGTAGTCCTTTCGATAAGTAAGAGTGTCGAACCCAACGAGGAGCAGAAGAAAATGATAAACGGTTTTCAACAGGGTATTATTGGCAAGTACTGAAATTATCAGTGACAGATAGTTTGATAGCAAGGTAGTTTGTAAGGAGTAAATAATAGTAACGGTAAAAAAAGTGTAGCAAGGTAGCCCAATCCTTTTTATAGCAAAGGACAGGCCAGAACGGTCTCTTATAATAAGCTAAGCATTCTTGAGGACACACGGGAATTTCATCTAGTCACTTTCATCATGTTTGTTCGATTCGCGTTTGCTACTTTTGATAATTTGATATGTGGGTGGACTGGTGCTTGGGTGCTGTTCTTACTTGAACAAGTCTCCCACTTATGATTAACCCCTCTCGTAAGCATCCGCAACTACAAAAGAAGAATTAAGATAAATCTAACCATAGCATTAAACATATGGATCCAAATCAGCCCCTTACGGAATAGCGCATAAACTAATGTTTAAGCTTCTGTCACTCTAGCAATCGATCATCTAATTACTACTCCACAATGCATTCCCTTAGGCCCAAAGATGGTGAAGTGTCATGTAGTCGACGTTCACATAACATCACTAAGGGAATCAACAACATACATATCATCAAAATATCGAATGAATACCAACTTCACATGATTTCTTATGACAAGACTTCTCCCATGTCCTCAAGAACAAAAGTAAGTAATCACAAAACATATTCATGCTCAAGATCAGAGGGGTATTGAATAGCATAATAGATCTGAACATATGATCTTCCACCAAATAAACCAACTAGCATCAACTACAAGATGTAATCAACACTACTAGCAACCCACAGGTACCAATCTAAGGTTTTGATACAAATATTGAATACAAGAGATGAATTAGGGTTTGAGATAAGATGGTTCTGTTGAAGATGTTGATTAAGATTAGTCCTCCCACGATGAAAGGGTTGTTGGTGATGATGACGGCTTCGATTTCCCCCTCCCGGAGGGAAGTATTCCCGGCGGAATCGCTCCGTCGGAGTGCAAAAGTGCTCCTAACCAAGTTCCACCTCGAGGCGGCGGCGCTCCGTATCGAAAGTCCTCTCCTTATTTTTTCTAGGAAAAATGGGCTTATATACCAGAAGATGGGCACCGAAGGCTGGCCAGGGGCCCCACCACCCACCAGGGCGCGCCCTGGTGCCTTGTGGGCACCTGGGTGGCCTCCTCTGGTACTTCTTTGCTCCAGTATTTTTTATTTATTCCAAAATAAATCTCCGTAAAATTTCAGCTCATTTGGAGATGTGCAAAATAGGTATCTCTGACATAGCTTTTTCAGGTCCAGAATTCCAGTTGCCGGTAATCTCCCTCTTCATATAAACCTTGCATATTATGAAAGAAAAGGCATTAGAATTGCTCCACAAAATGTTATATTGATTGAAAACACTATAAATAACAGTAGAAAAACATGATGCAAAATAGACGTATCGGTACCTACCTGTACTGGTGAAACAGGATCAGCAGCATCGCTAGTACTGCGCGTCTCACGTCCACCAGTATACTGTTCGGAGGGCATTATCGGTGATTTTCTGCATCACCGGCAGCCGCCCCCGGGTGCTCGACCGCACGCTCACCGGGCCGCCTCCTCTTCGACCGCATGCCCGCCGGGCCGCCTCCTATCTCCCTTGAATCCGTCGTGCTCATGAACCGATGCTTCTATGGTTTTGGTCTGCCGCCGTGCGCCCTATCCCCTTCCACGGCCTATGGCCGTGTTGTTCTTTGTCACCCCGCATGGCTGAGTAGTGAGCACCTTAGCATCGCGCTTATTGTGTAGCCTGATTCATGACGACAGTGCATGCCAAAGCACCCTGCGCCGCGGACAAACTCGCCGTCATCAACGATGAGGCCAGGATGTGTACGACGTGCTGGTCTTCTGGCACACGGAGAGCTTTGGCTAGGAGAGTGCCGGAGCCCGGCGGAACCTCACCAACTTCGTGCTAACCATGCCCTCGCTACGCTCATGGTCGTCCTTTATTTTACTACCGCTCGCCTTCCTGATTGCGCTCTCCGTGGCGTGGATCATGATTTACTTTGGCCGCAGCTCGCAGGACATGGAGCTACTCATCTGCCTTTGCTGTGAGAGGTCGACGACCACATCGTGTGCTCAAATGCTCACCCAGGCAGGGCTCAACATACCTGTGTCCTCATCGTCACCCGCCGTCACAGAAGTGCACGATGCATTCCGAAATATTGACCCGCCAGAGCAATTCCCTTTATGAACACAAGAAGAGCTTTCACCGTCACATATACTGCTCCCTCTGCAGTAGCAGTATAGGGTACCGCAAAACCCCTCGTTGGTTACCACTGGACACCACAATTTCTTTTGGCGTGTTGGTAATTACTCTTGGTTGAGACGTTCTCTTCGCAATGGAACGATTCGAGAAGGTTGTGGTCTTCAAAGGACACGTATTTGGCATGAACAATGACTGCATGCTCTTTATCATGAACTTGGTACCATGGATCTGAATACAGAAAATTGCAGATGATTTTGGTGGAAGCATGCCCAACAAATGGCATTGTTTCTCACCCATGGCTTGTTGCGTGCGGCGATATGCTTCTCCTGTCGATGGTCATCGATCTTTTCCATCAATAGAAGATATGTTTGAAGCCTTCTGCCTCAACCTAACGAGTGAACCTGCAAAGTGGGTGAAGGTGGAAAAGCTATAAAATTGGGCAATCTTCATCAACACCGATGAGAGAAGCCAGCCATTGTGTTGCATGAACCCAGAGAGATGGGAAGGGAGGAGCAACTGAAAATACTTCTATTTGCATGGTTCTAATAATTGGATCACTTTTGAGTTGGAAAGCTGTTGTAGGGAGATGTCTCTTTATCTGCATATAAACCGTGGCAGTATGATGCAACCAACGTGGGTTGTGCCTCTAGTATGTTCTATTCGTGTCCATGATGATTGATAGTCTTGATGCATGGTTATTACTGCTCGCCATAAGATGTCTTGAATTTTGTGTAGGTTTATCCAAAAAAAAACTGGAACCTTTGATATATTTGGCGCATTACGATGTTAGCTATATTTGGAGTTCTAACCTCTTAGTTCAGGGCGCTTGAGTGTCACTCCCTGCCCAAAGGTGTTGTTGTTGAAGAACTTCATCGTCCATGTGGTGTCATGGGATCGTTAGTGTGGATATGGTCATTGTTGTAGTTTGCCGATCACATATCTGATCACTTTGGAGCTATTTTTCTTTTTTCTCTGCGCATGCATAGCTTTGGTCTTATATGATTTTGCTAGTTGCCAGCGTATTTTCATGCGTGTGTAAGCTGGTGTTGGCTGTGTGCATTCTAACTATGCAAAGACTAGTTGTGTACTCACTGTGTTATGTATCTTCTTGATGCTCCATTTTGAGCCAATAAAATACATGCTTTGTTGAAAAAAAAAGTTCAGTATGCATCAAAATGTTTTTTATCTTTATTTTAAGCCAGGTCTCAGACTGTTTCAAAAAATTGCTCTTCCAGTACCGTGGTAGGAGCATTGATGATTTTGCAGTTAGTTCATCCTTGAGCGTTTAGACCTTATAAGCAGATGTGTTTATGCTGGCATTAGCGCTTACTCAAGCTTATGTGCTTTGTGGCCTTTCAGCTAGACTTGTTGTTTACTACTCATCGATCCTTCTTCTTTTGCTGTAACTGGCAAGTTTGAAGTGCAGTTTCGCCTTAAGAGGTTCTTCAGGTGCATGCGCTTTTAGTTGTGTGCTTGAACTGACAAGTATAATAAGCTTCTGGCCTGCCGTAACTAATCATTGTTGTAACACAAAGGTAAATATACCCCTCTCTCACAGACTGACAATATCGAATTCTCATGGTGGAGGTCTCTGTCGGCTCCAAGCGGTCTTCCTCGCTCATCTATAGTTTGCTTGGTTGTCGGTGGGGTGGTGTGTCAGGGCCCGGCACCTTTGTATCTTGCTTTGGGTATGTGTTGTGTGCGGTGGTGTGCAGTGGCGAATCCACCAGGGAGGCTTCGATACGCTCGAGCCTACCCTCCAAACTCGTGAAATTATTTTTTAGTACTAGGCTTCAAAATATTTGGCAGACCCAGCCCAAGAAAACTTGTCCAACCAGCCCATCAAAGCAAATTAGGTGACCACTAGTCCACCAGCACACACGCACGAGCAGCCAGCCAACAGCACGCGCGCACGAGCAGCCAGGCACGAAACCTAGCCCTCGGATGCCGCCTCCCCGCCGGCCGCCGGCCGCTGGATGCCGCTACCCCGCCCCGCCGGACGCCATCATCAACCGAGACAGCGACCACCGAGGGAGCCGGGGAGCTCGTCGCCCAGGGCCTAGGCGGCCAGGCCCTCTGCAGCTCGCCGGCTCCACCGTTGCTCGTCGCTCGTCAGGGACAGCCACGACTCCGCTGCCGTCCAGTCCAGGAGGCCCGGTCCACGGAAAGCGCAGGTTGTTTTCTTCTCTGTCTACTTGCTTTCTTAGTTCAACGAGTCCAGTGCAATGCCTTAGCTAGTTTAGCTTGTTCAGGCCTTAGCTAGTTTAGCTCTGGACTTCTAGTCAGTAGCTAGTTTAGTTCTAGATATAACTAATCCATGAACTAATTTCTATCCTTATTTGATTGTTTCGTTTTTCTGTAGTTCCAAAAAAATTCTAGTAAATACTACATATTTTCAGTAGTAATCTGAGAAAATTTTAGTTTATTTGCACAAAAATATTAGGAGATAATAAAAAAATTTCTTCAAAAGAACGTTTAGTTTTCCCGACGTAAATTTTAAGCCCACCCTCCATTTTCTTTCTAGATTCGCCACTGGTGGTGTGTGTGTGTTCGGTCTCTTGGTTGTAATCGGTGATGGTTGCTTTGTAATATAAAGCGAGAGGAAACCCTTTTTCGGTAATTCACCGGCCGGTCCTAGGATGCACGCATATGTTGCTGCCTGTGTAGGCACTTTGACCATAAGAACCATCTTATGTATCTTAAGCTCCATGACCGGCCTTGAACTTTTCTCATGATCAAAGTTTCAAAGAACACACTGCCTGAACGTATGGTTATTGTTCTCTTTCTGCTATGAAGCAGATCTCCTATGCATGGCTACAAGAATCCAAATCCAAGTCTAATTTTTAAGCATCTTCCCTATTTCTGCATGTGCTTGTATTTCGTTTACATGTTATTCTCTTTCACTGAAAAAATGCAGTTTTACCAACCATAATTTGCTCTATGACCGAAATTCGCCTCGTAAGGTACATGCCGTGTCATGGTTAGTTGCATGGCCGATCTGTAATAACACTGAAATCATAGTTTTAAATAGCCCGCTATAGCTTCGCTATAGCACGCTATAGTATTTATAAAAGGTCTTGCGCTAAGAGACATTGGTCCAAACAAATGAATAAACATTTTAAATAGCGCGCTATAGCGTTTATAAGAAGTTCGCCGCTAGGAGGCTTAGCGCGCTATTTAAAACTATGACTGAAATGCATGCTTTTGTGCTGATACAATCGCCTTCACCTGGAAGCCCATGGGCCGCCGCCCAGGTTCCAAGGCAGAGTGCTGGATCCAAGCGCTCGCAACAGTGTTGCCGCCACCAACAAGTGAGGCCAGCAGCAACCATGCACCGCGCCCGAGCACCCGCGTTGTGCCGCAGACAAGGTGGCAGACCGTCGAGACCGGACATGCCGGATCCAACAAGCCGTGAAACTGCACCGTCACGCCGCCACCAGGGAGCCTCCACCGTACCCGAGGCAACCACATGATGCGAGTATGATCCCCCGCCGCCGCCGTCGGCCATAGCAGCTTCGCCCTGCTCCGTCCCCCGGCGAGGGGTGCAGAGGAGTTGGAGGAATCAGGTGGCAGCGCTAGGTCCAAGGGTGCAGTTGGCCGAGTCGCCCTGTTATGGCGACTGCTTGTATTTCTAGGCCTTGGCTATCCCCGGCATACCTTTGATCCGTTGAGCGAGGGTCCTTCCACATGGAACTCCGGAATCACAGTCAAGCGGGTTTATACAAATTGCTCATGAGTAGAATAAATTCTTGAGCCACATCGAACACCTCTGTTCAATATACGGAAAGGTGTGGCTACACTCGGGTGTAGTACACAAAAAAGGGACAAAACACGTATCAAACGTGATTAAAAAAATTCTGATTTTTTGTGATACCAAACATGAACAAATGTTTTAGAGACTTGCAAAATTTCATCCACAAATAACATTCAAGAAGTTCTCGCCAAAAATAACAAAATCACATGCCAATGTTTTCTGCATTTTTGAATACACGATTTTTTTTCTTTTTTGTCTAGAGCTCCTGGAATGTTATTTGTGGATGAAATTTTGCAACAACCTAAAACATTTGATCATGTTTCATGTCACAAAATTTCCAAATTTTTGGATAAAGTTTGATATTGATTTTTCGTTAACTCGGTGTGGTACACCCAAGAGTAGAAAATCCACTCTCTTCAATATAAGGGCAAGAGTTGAACCGATTCAGTTAATTACACTAGAAGAATTGGCTCTTCACTCTTCATAATTCTTTCTACAATAAGAAAAGGGAAAATAGAATAGAAATACTTTAAGTCGACTACTTGTGAGCATCACCGCCCAAGTAGTGTTCTAGAAACCCAGTTCCAAGCCGAGGTAGGGCCCTCGGCGATTATATTGCCCGCACTCTTGACTCTGATCCACGCGGTCTAGAGTCTAGACAATGTTATCGCCCCCCAACAGCAGCCGCGGTGACGACAACGGGAGGCACCATTGTTGAATTTGCTTTGTTTGGCAGCTTGGCTTACTACCTATACCTCATAGGTCGGAGCACGTATATATACAGCATGCAAGCAAGGAGAGAGGGGGCGGGGAATGGAGGATGCATCTTCCGAAGAAAATGCACAAATTACTGTATCACTTCCATATGCAATCCTGCCATGTGATTCGCGAGGGTAATAAAAAATCTCCAGCCAGACTGTCTATCAGATTACTAGAGTGGTTTGGTGCCTATGCATGTTAATAAATCTATTCAAATGTCTCTGTCCCTCCTGCCAGGCCGATCTTATCAGATTCCTTCGTGCTTAGTTGTCTGGGTGTTGATAATTTAATAGGCAATTAAGCTTGTTTGATCCAATGGAATTATGTAAGCTATTTGGAGGATTGTTTCTTTTGAATCCACATTGAGGACTGTAAGAATGGTTGTGTGCATTGCAATGATGCAGAGGCCGGAGTTTCAACTTTTTCGATAAAAACATATTCCATCCACTCCAACCCTCTTACTATAGTGACTAATAGTTGCAGCTTTCATTGTGCTTTGATGCTAATTTTTGCAGCTTTCTACTTCTGCAAGTAGGATTTAAGAATACCCTACGTGCAAGATAACTAAAAATTTGGTTAGTTCTATTTGTGGGGGATTCTTTTATGGGACGGCACGGATCGTTCAACCTTTTCCTTTTGCTATGTGTGATCGGTCCTCAAAGAAAACGTGCTCTTTGACCGATGAACCAACAACCACTGATGCTCCCTTCTTTTATTTGCCTTCCTGTTGCTTCTGTGAAGCGCGGGGCGAATAGATGTAGATGAATGCGTATCTTGCATACTATGATGGCAGTTTAGTATAACAGTCTATGTATCACTTACTACAAACCACATGTAATTAAATTCATGGTTATTTTCCGAGCCACGGCGTTGATCCGTTCGTGGTCGCTACTCACTCCGACGGAGGCCAGGGAGCGTTTGGTTACTGGATCTATCCGCTGGGAGATGGTAGCTCGGGATATCTTCAACCGGTTTGGATGGCGGTCATGTAATAGGATAGGCAATTAGTTTACCTATCTCTCTTTTTGCCAGCCGGTTGTGGCGTCCTTTATTTGGCTAGTCTGTCTTCTAGCCTTTTTGGCTCTGTGTGAGCTCTTTTTTATTTTTATTTGGAGACTTTAAGACTTGTTGGAACCTATTTATTTGTTTAATAAGAGGGCCGTATGCATCGTTCTGATGCAGAGGCCGGGGAGTCCCCCTTTTTAAAAAAAAAAAAAACCTATCATACCGATTGACTGCCCAACTTCTTAAAGACTTGGTGTGCAAAATTCTTACATTCTGCACTGTTGACCTGATCGTTTCACAGAGATCAAACATGTGAGATGGTATGGCGTTCTAGCTATCATCACAATTGTTGGCGACCTTACAACACTCCAGTCCATATATAATCTTGTGCAGTTTCAACAATGTAGCTGTCCTCAAGTTATATTCTCAAAATTATATTAGCCTCTTTTCCAAATGATGGGCACTTAGGGCATGGCCAATGGTTAGCCCCAGGGGTGCTGCTCCACATGCCAACTAGGCTCGGATGCCATCCTGGCGCAAAAGCGGTCGCCTGCAGACGACAGGTGACTCCTGCAGAAGAGCCGGCTTCCTCGAGAGAAAAGCAAGAAAAGAGAGGAAAAAGCGAGAGAGTGCCTGTGAAAAGGATGGGAAAAGTTGGCTTCTCTGCCCGCGGACGATGCAGGAAGCGACGCACCCGGAGCTGCAGGACACGACCATGGCCATGGCAGCCCGAGTACAGAAGCACGAGTTCCAGATCAGGAACATGGAGCGGTCGAGGCGGAAATACATGAGGCGACCGTTCCGCACGAAGTGCTCCTCCGTGTGCCGGCCAGAGAGCGGCGACGATGATGCCGAGCACGGAAACGCGGCCAAAGCCGGCAACAACAGCACGAGCTCGGTGGCACATCCATGGAGGACACCGTGAGATTGGAAAAGGGCCATGGCCGGCGGCGCGAGCTCAAGGCCGCAGCTACGCATGCCCAATGCCACTCTCCTAACAGAGGTCGATTGGGTGAAAAAATTTCAGGCGTGAAGGTTTATTTCCATTTATTTGGTATGGATTGAGGAAGATTGGGGAAGAAGATGCGTTTGGGGGCGAGATGAACGGGAGTTGTTTTGAGGATAGAGATGGTGTGGGTCCCAGTGATGTGCAGCCTCAAGCTGATGCGTTGGGGTATTAAAAATCAAACCAAGTGCCTCAGGGCATGTACAATGGTGCTATCTTAGGAGTGCCACATAGGATAAATGATGAGGTGGAGAAGAGAGAACTCATAAGAAAAGGTTTGTCTTCTCTTATTTAAGAGAAGACAAGAGATGATCTCTTAACACAATATGTCTCACCATGTTTTTAGGAATAACTAATTATTGAAAATAAGGCTAAGAGATGACCCATTGTAGTCAAGTTTGCTTGTCATCTCTAAATTACATGTAAGATTTAAGATAAGACTGTCTTGTCAACCATTGTACATGCCCTCATACTTTTTTACCTACGTGGATGGACGGGGCAGCAGCTAGGTGCTGCCCCCATTGTACATGCCCTTAGTCTAATCAGGCATATTTTACAGGACTTTTCTGAGTCAACCATAGAATACAACGATGGGTGCCAAGACGGACAAAAACACACTGGCTTATTAAGAAGCAGAGCTGCTTAATTTCCTGGGTGAGTAGAGCGGTCTTACGTCACCCAAGGTGCTTGACATCTCAGGGAACTACTCCCTCCGTCCAAAATTACTCGTCGAAAAATAGATAGAAATGGATACATCTAGATACATCCATTTCCGTGACAAGTAATTCAGGACGGAGGGAGTACTTGATTTAACACCACTATTGCTCGGTCCCAGCTTGATTTTGAACTTAAGGATCGTCGTGGCCGATCATCGTGGCCTCTCTTGAAGTAATTCATGTCGAGAATAATAATCTCATAGAAGTGTTTAAAGAAAACTATGCAACCTCAACATAGTAGATCTAGAAAGCAAGTAGCACTGGTCTACTTAGGCAACAGATGATTGCTCACTGGCCTACCTGAAATGTCGTCAACTGTGTGCCTGGCGATGTCTGACCGAGCTCGATCTCAGCCCAAGCTTCCTCACAACCTACAAGTGGCCTCGCGAAGTAGATGCAGTTGCTCTTGCCTTTCATTTTTTGCAATTTTAGCCGTCTTTCGGTTTTTGCTCTTAGCTTTCTCTTCGATTCTTCTATCCTTTTTTAGCAACTCGGTTCTTCTATCATTGCTTGGTTGCTTATCGCTGATTGGCGCTGATTGTACACTTTGGTGCTCTTCTTTTTGATAGCAGAAGACACACAATCCGGTGCATGTTTGTGAGAAACAAATGTGTCACCATGCAATGGTCCAGTCCAAAATGGTGTGCAAATGTCTAGTTAAAAAATGCAGCTCGGCTTAAGCTATGTCTCAGCATTAACATTTGTATCCAGTGAGTGTTACATACTCTGCTGTAGTACCTTGATGCTATAGCATGAGTGCTTACTGATCAGAGTTTGCTAGGAGTAATCAAGCCTCTGAGATAGTTCTAGTCTTTCTTTTCTTGCGGGGATGTAGTTTTAGTTGTTGTGGTTTAATTAAAATCTTGTGTTGCATGGATATGTAATCACCGTTCGTCTTGACACTATGTCCCTTCTAGTTGATCGCCATTGAGACATTTCACTTGCTCATATTTCCTGTGCTGCCAAGCACCCCGCACAGGTCATCGTATCCGAGCGGGGTTGCCACAAATTTACTGTCCGGATTTGTAACCGATCGACGAAGTGGCGATAGTGCTTACTCAAGCTAGCTTCAGCACTTCGTTACATATTTCACACAAGTTTTTATAGCAACAGTTGCTTGAGAAGCATGGTTTGATTACACGTGACATCAAAATGACTGAATACATGCACTAGGAAAAAAAAGAGCCCTTATATTGTACGCCTAAATGAATATGGACCATTTTGAGTTACCTTCAGGTTTTGATGCTAGGCCCGGCCAGCCCAGTGAACACTAAATATGGTTTGGACAAGGGGGGCGGGCTTGGCGGCCTGAGTATGGATGGGCCTGGCAGTAGATATCAACCATGGAAGATAACAGACTCATAGCACATGACTCATGCATACATCCTGTACAATAAAGAACAAATTCAGTTCAGTAAAGTTCAGTTCCACCGCATCAAAGTAGCTCCATGGAAATCTCTTGACATGTAAACACTACTAGAGAAATGCTTATAGGTAGGACCTCAGTAGTAGCACTGGAAAATAGCAACCACTGCTGCTAGTTAGCAGTAGCGCTGTTCTAGGGCAGCGCTACTAGTAACTCTCTAGCAGTAGCGTTGGAAAACAGAAACGCGCTACTACTATGTGGGACCAGACGTGGCCACCGACGGTAGTTGTAGTAGCAGCGCTGTCCAAAATCCAGCGCTACTACTAAGACTTTAGCAGTAGCGCTTTATTTTACAGCACCGCTACTGTTAATGGGCCCCACTTAGTAGTAGCGCTTTTCCTGGCCAGCGCTACTACTAAGTACCATAGCAGCAGCGCTTTCTGGGAAGCAGCGCTACTGCTAGTTGCGGCTGGTGCCACCTTTTCACCCCCCCTCCCCCTCCTCCCCCACTTTGCCCTCTCTCCCCCTCCTTTCCCCTCTCCCCTCTCCACCATTGTTGCCCTTCTTCTCTCTTCCTCCTACCTCTCTTCTCTCCTCATTAATGTCCCCCTCCACCATAACTCTCCTCCATAAATGGCCTCTCATCTCTTTCTTCCTCCTCCCTCTCTTCTCTCCCCATTAATGCCCCCCTCCACCATAACTCCATCTCCATTAGTTAGCTAGAGTCATCTCTCCTCCCCAACAACTAGATCTAGCTAGCTATTTAGCCATCCACACTTTCGATCGTATAGGTGCGAAAGGCCTCATCATCTAACCGTGCTCTCTCGATCGCTCTATCTCGGGAGATATATAGGTGAGTAAAAAGTTGTTCATTTCAAGAATGGGAATATGTGTGTGAATGAGAATATGTGTGTTTGGGATATGGAGAGATTTGTGTGAGTGACATGCCCCCGAGTTGCTTATGTTTTGCCGAAATGTCGATTTATTTCCGTTTCGGTGAATTTCGAGTAAACTCGATATGTCCTATTTTTAGGCAAGGGCATGCCAAAATTTTATATGACTTTGAAGCATGAATGCATTTTGTTTATAACCCTTTTGCTTGTTATACCGTGCAGTCGGTCATGAAGGTGAGTGGATGGAACGTGGAGCGATACATGCAATCCACGGTGATGGACATGTATGCAAATAATCGGACTAGGATTACATGTCCGTGTGCAAGATGCAAAGAAGGAGTCCTTTTGGACCCTTTTGATCGTGGCACTTTGAAGGCGCACCTGCTGATGAATGGTTTCATGGATGGCTATACTCGGTGGATAAGTGAAGAAGATGATGATGATGAGGACGTCCACATGGCAGGGAATAACGACATGGGTCTAGACGAAGAGATGACTGATCGACACGAAGACGATGGCGCCGGACATGGTGGCGGGGAAGAGTCTAGAAATGACGGCGGCAGAGAAGAATTCGGACACGGCGAAGAAGAGTCCGGACATGGCGGAGAAGAGGCGGTGGTCACGCCGCAGTCTTCGATGCTACTAAGTGCAGTCGTGCAGGACCCTCATGTTCGAGACCTCCTTCGCAAGAGTACGACTAGCGAGAGAGCTGCTTCTAGAGAGGAGGCCAAGCTGGCGCAACTTGAAGTAGACTCGAAGACTCCATTGTATGACGGTTGCGATCCCGAGGTGACCCGCTTGAGTTTCACGCTCGAACTTCTAAAGACGAAGGCAAAAAACAAATGGACAGACAAAAGCCTCGACGAGCATTTGAAGTATCTACATAATAAAGTTCTTTCCGCAGGGAACCTATGTCCTACTAGTGTCGAGGAGGCCAAGAAAATCATTTGCCCTTTTGATTTGCCGCACATTAGGTACCACGCATGCATCAACGATTGCATCATTTATCGGGGGGAGCACGCGAAAAAAACCAGCTGTCCAGTGTGCAATGCTTCTCGATACAAGAAGGCAGGAAAGAAAGCTCCTCAGAAAGTTGTATGGTACTTTCCGATCACTCCCCGTCTGCAGAGGTATTTCGTAGATCCTAAGGAAGCAAAGCTCATGCGCTGGCACGCGGAGAGGAAGAAGCCCGACGATGGAGATGATCCGAAGCTGAGACACCTCGTAGATGTAGCCAGTGGAGAACATTCAACGCCGTATATGGATTTGCTGCAGAAGATCCAAGGAACATCGTGCTTGGTGCGAGTACCGATGGCATGAATCCGTTTGGAAACAAGAACACCAACCACAGCACATGGCCCGTCTTTGTATGGATGTACAACCTCCCCCCATGGAAGTGCATGAAGACAAAGTACATACACATGAGCATGCTGATTCAAGGGCCGAAACAACCGGGAAATAATATTAACCTGTATATGGGGCTTCTGCAAGAGGAGCTAGACACGTTATGGAAAACACCGGCATGGACATGGGACGCCAGCAAAGGAGAGTATTTCCATATGAGAGCCGCGCTGATGACGACGGTGCACGACTATCTCGGTTACGGGTACACCTCAGGCCAGGTGTGCCACGGATACTGCGGATGCACGAGGTGCATGGATGATACAACGTCTCAGCAGCTTACGTCAACGAAAGATGGCGGGTCCGAGAAAATCGTGTACATAGGGCATCGTAGATGGCTCGAGAAGGATGACCCGTTGAGAAAGCATGGAGATCTATTCAATGGGTTGGCTAAGCATCGAGGACCTCCATGTAAGAGGAGCGGCGCCGAAATCGACGAGCTGTTGAAAAACTGGGAATAGTGCCCCGCGCCGGGAAAGATGAAAAAGGCGCCGGAGCCGCTGCTGAAGGTATGGAAAACGAGGTCTGTTTTCTGGGACTTGGAGTACTGGCCCAATCACGACACGCCTCATTGCCTTGATCAAATGCATATCATGAAGAATGTCTTCGAGAGCTTGCTTGGCACACTGATGAACATGCCGGAGAAGACCAAGGATGGGCCGAAGGCAAGGAAAGACTTGGAAGATTTGAAGACCAGGAAAGATCTCCACCGTAAAAAGTCGACGGAGGAGACGGAGGAGGGGGAAAGGGGCAGAAAAGTCAACAAGAAGGAGGAGAATTATTGCCCCCCTTCTTGCTTCACCTTAAGTGCGAAGGAGATCGATCAATTCATCAAGTGCCTTATGGGAATCAAAGTCAGTTCCGGTTACTGTGGGAAGATAAGCAGATTTCTAGACCCCAGGAAGAAAAGGTTCAGCGGGATGAAGTCTCATGACTGTCACGTGATGATGACGCAGATACTCCCGATTGCCATTAGAGGGATAATGGAGAACCACGTCCGTGACACGCTTACTGGTCTCTGCAACTTCTTCGATGTTATCTCTCGAAAGTCCATAAGTGTGAAGCAGCTCCGAAGGCTACAGGAAGAGATCGTTGTCATACTATGTGAGCTTGAGATGTACTTCCCGCCCGCGTTCTTTGACGTCATGGTGCATCTGTGTGTCCACATCATGGACAACATCATCGACCTCGAGCCGACATTCCTTCACAGCATGATGCCGTTCAAGAGGATGAATGGGGTCATCAAAGGATTCGTTCGTAACATGTCGCGTCCCGATGGGAGCATCGTCCAGGGGTATCTGACGCATGAGTGCATCTCCTTTTGCGAGAATTATATAGGCGTCGACGGAGACCCTGTTGTTGGTTTGCCCGTCAAGAAGCATGATGGGAGGCTAGAAGGAGAAGGTCACAACAACGGCCAGAGGGAATTGCACGTGGACTACTCCGATCGACGGAACGACTTTGACAGGGCTAACTTAGTAGTGCTACAACACCTAGATGTGGTAGATGATTATGTGGCACGGCACAAAGAAAGCATCGCAAAGAAGTACCGTGATAAGGGGATGCTCAAGACGGACGACGAAGTTACTGTAGAGCATAACGCCACTTTCTTGCGTTGGTTCAAAGAGCAAGTTCTTGAAAATCCCCCGGAAGAGGGCAGTTCGGACGGATTGCTCATACACGCCTTAACACATGGCCCCGTGCCCAAACTCGCGACCTATCAGTCATACGATATCAACGGGTACATGTTCTACACGGAGGCCAAAGACATCGACAATGATTACCAGAACTCCAGGGTGACAATTGAATGCGTGACCGACGCCAACGACACAACTGAAAGATTCTACAGAAGGGTCGAAGAGATCTGGGAGCTTGACTATGCTGGAATGCACGATGCGACGATGTTCCGTGTCAGATGGGCTAAGGACGTCGTAAGAGAAAACAAGTATTTCACTAGCATGTCTATACCCGACGCGAAGAGCACTCCTGTGAACATTAATGTCATCGCCAAAAATGAGCCATGGGTACACGCTAAGCACGTGACACAATGCTTCTTCATAACCGACCCGGCCAATCCCAGCCGTGTTGTCGTGAGGAGAGGCAAAAGGAGCATCGTCGGAATGGATGGAGTCGCCAACGAGGAAGACTATGACCAATACGGCAACCTGATGACGGAAGATGACGATGACGATGAAGCATACGTGAAAATAAGAATCAATACTACATTACCTAAGAAAGATCGTACTCCATGGTTTCGGAAAAGTCACAAGGAGGGGCTCAATTATTCGGTAACGAACAAGAAAGGGAAGAAGCTCAATGTGAAACGTCGTCGACGCAGCTGAGAAACCATCATTTATATATATGTATCTATTTTGTGTACACACTTAAGTAACCGTTATCGGTCAAATGATATAATCGTATCCCCCTTCAATTACATGCATGGTTCCGGTGATATTCGTGCAGTGTGGGAGGGAGACGCCGTCGTCGGGAGAAAAACAAAAAAAAACAAAAAAAGGGAGAAAACAATACAAAAGAAAAAGAAAAGTAAATAGAAAAAAAAGAAAATAATAAAAAGAAAAGAAAACTAAAAACTAGAAAAAGAAAATAATAAAAAGAAAAGAAACATAGCAGTAGGGTTGGGTTGGGAACCAGCGCTATAGCTAAGTTAGCTATAGCGCTGGATACATGTCAAGCGCTACTGCTATTTGTATTTTAGAAATAAAAAAAAATTAAAATTGGAATAGTTAGCAGTAGCGCTGGTTTAGGAATCAGCGCTATAGCTAAGTTAGCTATAGCGCTGGTTCCTAAACCAGCGCTACTGCTATTCAGAGTTCACCACCGCCCGCGCGGGCTCAAAATTTTACCAAGTCCCATTCCCCCCACTCTCCCAGCTCTCCCCCGCCTCTCTGTTGTCGCGCGCCGCCGTCGCCCCTGCCCGCCGGCCGTCGCCCCTCGACCTGGACCTCGACGCCGGCCCGAGCCCATGCCCGTCCTCGGCCTCGACGCCGGCCTCCTCCTCCTCCTCGTCCGCGCCGCTCCGACCTCCTCCTCGTCCGCGCCGCCGCCGCTCCGACCTCTTCCTCGTCCGCGCCGCCGCCGCTTCGGCCTCCTCGTCCGCGCCGCCGCCGCTCCGACCTCCTCCTCGTCCGCTCCGGCCTCCTCCTCCTCCTCCTCAGGTACTGCCGACCCCCTGCCCCCCACCTCCCCCTGTCTCTGTCTATTAGGTTTTCTTTTTTTTTAGAAATGAAACTAGGTTTTCAATTTAGGGTTCAATTAGGTAGGCAGTAGGAATCAATTTTAGGGTTCAATTTAGTAATTTTTATTAGGACAAAATATTTATTAGCAAAGAAAATTTCTAGGGTTCTAGGGTTCATAAGTCAAAAGTTATAGACATTTCTTTAACCGGAAAATTAGGTGATGTTGTTGCTGCTTTAAAAAAAATTAGTAAAATAAAAAATAGTAGTATTTAGCTAGGAAATAAAAAAAAGTAGCAAAATTTTTAGCTATAAAAAACAGTAGCAAATTATTTGTAGCTAGGCAATTTATCCAAAACAGTAGCTCCCTAAAATTGCAAAATCAGTGGACTTTTTTAGCTATAAATAAAACAGTGGACTTTTTTAACTATAAATAAAAAACAGTAGTAAATTGCCTAGCTACAAATATTTTTTGTAGGTTTATAAAATAGCTATAAGTAAAAGTTAGCTAGGCAATTTTTGTAGGTATATAAAATAGCTATAAATAAAAAACAGTAGCAAATTGCACTAAAACAGTAGCAAATTTTTGTTTAGGTCAGTAGCAGAGAGAGAGAGAGGGGGATCATTTAGGAAAAAAATAGTAGCAAATAAAAACTAAAAAACAGTAGCAAATAAAAAACAGTAGCAAATAAAACCCTAGATGATGTTTTAGGAGCATGATATGCCCTGTGGTGACTAGCACAAGCATGCAAAGTAGCCTATACAATGTTGCTGTTTTTAACACTTGGTTAATTTGCTAAGTCCTGGAAATCTGTTATATGATGTTGCCATGTTCTCTTGATGATAGCATCAAATCTGTTATATGAACTTTTGCCAATTGTCGAAGAATATCCGAGTGGCCTATGTTTTGCCAGAATGTTGATTCATTTCCGTTTCGGCAAATTTCAGGCGCTCTATATGTCCACTTTTTAGCAAAGGTCATGCCAAAAATTTCCGTGATTTTTGGCATGACTTGTGCTAGAAACTAGGACATATGGAGTGCCCGGGATTTGTCGGGGGGAATGAATCAACATTCCGACCAAACATAGGCCCCTTTTTTCTCTTCATTATATTTTTCATTTACAATTGTTGAATAGGAAACATGTCTAGCCACGCCGAAGCCGGTGGTTCTGCTCGCCTCGAAGAAGACCCCATCGAGGCAGCAAATCACTATTTCGATTACCTAGACGAACACCAGATAGGGGTGCATGGTGGAGGCAGTGGAACCAACCCCGACACCGACGCCGACACCGGCACCAGCACTGGCATTGGCACCGACACCACCCCCCGAGACCGGCAACGATGCTGTTGTAGCCGGTAAAGCACCGAAGCAGAAGAGGTCACGAAGACCAAACGAGCTCGGCATCGGACAAATTGTGGTCACGGAGATGCACCCCAAGAAGTTAGAGCCAACGGCGCCGGAGGAAGCGCGCAAGTGCTGGGGCAATCAACTAGGATGCATCCTCAGGGAAACCGCCAACATCAACAACGAGAAGTTGAAGAAGATACCACATATGGAGCACATGCTCCTAAAGAAGTTGAACAATAGGTTCCTATTCCCCGGCCGGGATGAAAGCAAATTTAAAGAGCCGTGGGACGACGTCGCCATGACAAAGATAAACGACAAGGCGATGGTGACGTTCACCAACGACTTGTCCGCCTGAAAAGTTCAGGTGAAAAAAGCGATTGCGAAGAATGAACCGTGGTCCAAGATTCATGCTGACAATCCGTCAATAACGGAAGAGGACTTTGAAAAATTCAAGGAGACTTGCGCTAAAGAAGAAGTCAAGGCAAGGTCGGAGAAAATGAAGGCGCTCCAGGCCAGGAACACGCCTCCCCACCGCCTCGGAAGCCGTGGTTACGAGGGGAAGAGGCACGTATGGGCCAAGGAGGACGCCGAACGTGAAAGTCACGGAATCCCAGACCCCTTGGTGGAGTTCACCGACCCGCTGGAGCGTGACTGGATCAGGGCCCGGTACAAGTGGGACCGCGTCAAAAAGATATTTTACACGGACCCGATCACGAGGGAGTTCATGAGACTTTTGGTAATTGTTATATTACCACATTATCATATTAGCTTCCAATCAATTCGACTACAAGTTTTGTCACATTATTAGTAAACCATCCACGTTCCTTTTGCAGAAAGAGCATCACCAAAAGGCAGCCGAAAGCGACGAGTCGTCACAGTCGTCGGCGAGGCCCAAGTGGGACACCCCATTCAACCGGGCCCTAGACATACTGAAAAAGGTCCCGGAGGACAAACTGCCGTCCTATGGACGTGTGCACGGCGTCGGAGATGGCGCCTCGTGGAAGATGTGCTACCGCGAGGAGCCAGAGGAAAGAAGGAAGAGACGGTTGGTCGTCACTCAGCAGAGCATCGACGAGAAGGTCGCGATTGCGGTCAATAAGACCAAAGCTGAGACCAAAGAAGAGTTACTCGGGGTAGTCAATGCAGCGGTCACTGACGCGGTGGCTTGCTTGATTTCAGCAATTTTCGATTGGTCGAAGAACAATCCAACTAAAGGGCCGGAGGACTTTCCCCTTCCCAGCTTTGTCGGGAGCAATTCGGTGAACATCACAGCACCAGCACCTGCTCAAGCAACCGCAAAAGGTCCCGCTCCTGTTCATAGCAGCCCGACCTCCGTCTCTGGCATGCTCGGCGGGCCTTCATCGCTGGCTGAGCTCGATGCCCTCACGGTAATTACGCGTCATACCCTTTTCACCAGCATGTCTATAGTCTTCCATTTCAGTTGCCTTCCGGATGTTTGATGTTGCAGACATGTCTTCTTCGTAGGCTGACGATACCCCGTGCACCCTACTCTACGACATCAAGGGCCAGAAGGTGGCCGTGGGAAAGGCAACGATCGTGAAGCCGAAGGACCGCATGTTCCACAACCGAGAGATGCCTGATGGCGTCTTCAAGGTTAACGTGGCCAGTGTCTTAGCGGGCTTCGAGGATTTGCCTCCTCCGGTACTAGTCGATGACGAGGAGACCCCTAAGAGGATTGGCGCATGCAAGAGTTGGTTCTTGCCTTGGCCGAAGTCTCTTCTTCATCTCAAGGCGCCCAGTATCACACCAACGCCACCTTCTCAAGAAGGTATGAACACCATCCCACCTACCAAATTACCTGCACCTGTCGTGGCGGGTGATAGCGTACGACGCGAGGGAGAGCCTCCATTAGTGCCAGATGACGTCGCCCCCATTGTCGAAGAAGCAAATGCTGATGATGACATGGAGGAGGATGATGATGACCCAGACAAGTATTTCAATACCGCCTATGATGATGGAGGATTGATGGCTCAGGATGAGGAAGACTCAGGCTATGAGCGTGGAGATGATGACTTGATGCTGCCTGATTTGCCGGAGCCGGAACGTCCTAAGGCGGAATGCAAAAAGTCTCTCTTCAAGCGATCCTCGCAGGAGACGCCTCCAGATGCCGCCTCTACCCAGCAACAACCCGAGGGCCGTCCACTGATTAACCCGACGACACTGGGGGTGGTGGTTAGGGAAGGTATGGTGGGCTCACTATCGCCACCCGCCAAGAAGCAAAGGAGGAGACCGGACAGGAAAGGACCTAAAGGCGCCAGAGCTACTTCAAGCAGCCAACCGTCTCTGAAGCCCCGGGTGGTAGACAGAATACCTGTCGAAGGTGTGAAGCGTTTCCATGTCGCCGGCGAGCCGATCCTACCTGCCAAAGCGCTAGAGCACATACTGAACAATGATCTAAGGAGACTCCATGAAGATGTGCTGGCCAGAGAGAAAAGCCTTCTCATCGCGGAAAAACCAGGATACCCGCTTTATGCGGCTCAGGTGCCGGGTGGGAAGTTGTACGTCGAGATATGGCCCGCGAACCAGTTCATCCTGCGATTTGACTACATCTACGACATGTTCCACATGACCAAGCTGGATTTCTAGTTCATCCGCATGTATGCGCTGTATCTCAACTACTTCATCAGGATCAAGAACATAAAATATATCTGCGTCGCGGACCCGTACTATATGCACGTGAGCTTCTTGGCAGTTTGCAAAGAGCACTGTGACTATGCGAGCAAGTACCTCGGCGACTTCATGATCGCTAATAAGGACAAGGAAGCGATTCTCCTACCTTATCATCCCACATAAGTCATTCGTGCATATCCTTTCGTAAGTGTTAATCATTCCTTTGCAAGCATGGAGGCTAATTTGAGGTGTACTTAATTTGCGCAGCGCGCGGGGGGGGGGGGGGGGGGGGGGGGGTGCTTCCCTCACGTTCTGTACCCAGAATACTCGCATGCTATGTACTTGGACTCATCGAAGAACCTCAAGAAAAAGGATTACATGCACATAAAGAGTGTTCTCGATAGTGCCATGTTAACGTTCAGCCTGTTTGGTGGATATATCAAGGTGAAAAGGCACAGGAAGAACGGGCTGGTTTTCCGCCATAAGACCGACTTCTGCTGGATCCAGCAACCGCACACCAGTAAGGCTAATGAATTCTACCTCATGCATCACCTGCTCGAGTATAGAAGGGATAATCAACGCCTTCGCATGTCAGCTACTACCAACGATGCCGAGATTGTCAACTGGGCCACAAGCATAGGAAAGACACCGGATCATCAAATCCGAGCTGAGTTTTATCACGTACAGTGTGAACTTGTAGGGTAACGCAGCAGAAAACAAAAATTTCCGACCTACGCACCAGCCCAGGACCACTATGGAGACTGCATATAAGGTTTGATCATTTTCGTTACCGACTCGTAGCGCAGCGGAAGTAGAGTCGATGACGATCGGCGGTGCAGATCCCCGCAGCTAGGATTTACAACCTCCCAACCGCGAGGATGTATCCCCTCGTCTTCCCTTCAGACAGCCCTCCGGGAGGCGGTCGAACAGTCCCCCGGACGGTGTCGCGGACAGCCCTTCGGGAGGACCTTCGGAACTCGAACGGTCACTCGGACAGCCCTTCGGGAGGACTCACAGAACTCGGACCGTCACTTGGACAGCCCTTCGGGAGGCACTCTCGAACAGCCCCTCGGGCACTAAGATCGAAACTACGACCTCTCTACAGAGTTGCACACATACGGTGTCATCTATCCGGCAGGGCTTCGCCGTCCAGAACTAGTTCCCACCGGAACCCAGACAGCCTTTCGGCTCTACGAAACTCTTTTCGTGGGAGGGAGAGAGAAGCCAGATCATTGCATGGCACTTGTATGTGAGAAGGGATGAAGGATTGAGCAGCCCCCTCTCCTCCTTATATAGGAAAACCAAGGGGTAGGATGGGCATTCAAGAAATACCAAAATACCCATGAAGGAAACTCTTTCCAAGGGCATAAGAGAGAAACCAAAGGACATGTGGAGCTCCACATGTGGCCGGCCACCCCCTAGGGGTCCCCCCCAAAGGGGGCTCTCATCCATCCACATCACCTTCTAGAAGCCTTTAGCAAAAGCCCTAAAAGGTGGTTTTCCAAAAAATTCCAAAAAGCACTTTCACTATTCACGACGACATTTTTCAGCGTCCGTTCGAACTGAAAATATTTATGTGGGCTTAGAACATTTCCAGTACCCACTAAAATAATTTTCAACGCGTTCTGGAACAATTCCAGTTTAGTGATTTCATCTACGAAAAGCATCTGAAGCGCTTCCGGCAGCCCCGGAACATTTCCGGTTTTTCTTCCAGAAAATTCCCAGAAGTTTCCAGAATGATTCTGGCATCCTCCAAGAATTATCAGGCATGTGCCGAAACCATTTTGACTTAATGGTATCCCCTGAAACAACTTTTCAGTTTCACCGAAACTCATCCGGTGACCTCTCTCTGCGGAACTTTTCCGCTGTCCGAAACTTTTCGGTGTCCGAAACTTTTTCGGTGATTTTCTCTCAGACTCCCTGTCTAGTATTCAGCAGATAGATGACCCTTAAGCGTGTGACCCTATAGGTTCGGTGAAGTATAGACATGACCTGGAACCCCTTCCGATCAATGATCAACATCGGAGCCATGGACACCCATATTGACCCCTATACCCACACGAATGAATATTCAAGTGAACCTCCAGTTGCCGTGTGCTATTCCTATTGCTTCGCGATATGTTACAAATACCCAAGGTGAGACATGTTGGCATTCCCGTGGATCAACAACTTGTCCACTATGCTAGTTACCTCGTTACCGGTATTGTTCTCTTTTCTCGTTACTGTGTTCCGGCATCCCTGTGATCAAATCACCCTGTGTCTGGCCAGACGATGATGGATACCGTAACACCGAGAGGGCCCAGAGATATCTCTCCATCGTCGGAGGAGAAAATCCCAATCTTGAGCTATCAAGTTACTTGACATACTTTCCCATGAACCCGTAAGCCGCCGTAATAGCCATCCAGTTACGGATGACGTTTAACAAACCCCAAAGTTCATGAATCAAGCATGAAGAAACTCGATACTCTCATGGTCTGAGGAATTATGCAAACGTTAACCATCTCTGTGTTATTAACCATTAACTTGTGACGAAAGAATCTCATAGCATAACATCAATTTGGGTCGATTCAACACAAATGTTCTGCTAACAATTGTGCCCGCAAAATTGCCGGCATAGTCATGCCCATGATCAGGAAAACAGGATCATCATGCAATACTTGAGCCAGTCATAGAGGCTTGACTAGGAATACATTTTACCGTTTATTATCCCACACGTGCACATGAGTTTCCCTCCAAGCCTCGTTTTATTTGTAGACTCGAGAATCATTGCAGTTATAGCATGGAACATAAACCTAATTATGAACAGGGAGATAATCAATAACATTTATTATTGCCTCTAGGGCATATCTCCTACAGACTCCCACTTGCACTAGAGTCAATAATCTAGTTAATGCTAATGCACTTTACACCTGTGGCACACCTGTGTAAATATGCTTCGCATGTGGTATAGCCTGATGTCCAACGGATCTGACGACTTCAGCTCCGTGTGTCTCTTTGCATATCCTTCGCATTTTCATGCTTCCACAAAATTCATATTTTGTGTGGACTTGACTTTGTATGTATGTGAATCACAGGTCGAACCTGGATTCCTCAGACTGAGGTATGGAGCAACTACCTGCAGTAGTGTCCCATTGACAAAAGTCATCTTGGAACCATACTAAGTTCAGGAATGAACTATATGATTCAACATCTTCTTTGTCGCTTAAAAAGCGGCAACATACTTCGCCTCTGTTATAGAATTCGCCACAGTATCTTGTTTGGAACAATTTCCAACTACGGTGCCACCATATTATGTATTACACAAAACCCTTTATTTAAATCAAAAATTGCTTGGAGCAATGATGAAGACTGTATCGATGTAACATTTTACAACGAACTCTTCATGATCTCCACTTGCGAGAAAACATGTCATCAGTGCTACTCTAGCATTCAATGACACTTTTCACTGTTGTCCTATGATCAGTACTTTTGATCACTTTGGTATCTATACTCGCAACAGCTTGGGAGTATCGGACAAAACTGGTTGTTTTACATACCATGGAATACATGATTAATCCAAACACGAAGGTGTGAGGAATCTCCATCATGTATTTTGCTCATCAGTGTTTTTGGGACACCGAGTCTTGCAAAAACTCTTTCCATGTGACTTCGGCAAGAATCACTCCTTGGCATTTTAAATGCTAAAAAGTTTTAGCATCTTGTCAATATGTATTTATTTCTTAGCCCCATTAGGTAAATCTATCTCCATAGATCATTATGCCTAATATTGAGGCTATTTAGCCCAAGCACTTCATCGAAAAACTATTTTCAAATGAAGTCCTAATTCGTGTCAAGAATTTTATTTCCAATTAACAATGTGTCAAGCACACAAGGTTTTTAGAAATATTATTAGGCTCCCACTTACTTTCTTGAATTACAAGCATCTTCGTTACCCATTGATGAAGTCAAACTCCTTTGACCATTTCATCAAAACACGAAGATTCCGACTCCACTTTGCTCTCTTCTGTCCATCGCTGGAACTCTGAAGTTTGCACCCTTACTAGCATCCTCTGGACTCACAAAATACCTTGGACTGTAACACATGCAAGTCCTTGGTTTCATTTCCATCAGATGGAAATCCTTTTGTCATCCCTTGTTTCATATCTCATGATATGAAATATGTATTAATTGCTAGTTCAACCCGAACCGACTTTAAGCATCGCTACGGTGAAGCAACCTCATCGTAGTCAACTCCTTGAACTTGTATATTGCAACAAGTCGAGCTTTATGGATAAAACATTTTTATCCGTATCAGTTTTTAGTTCCATAAAATTCGTTAGACTCTAAGTCTTCCGAAAGGTGTATCAAGATTTTAATCTTGAAACATTTATATGGAAACTATCTCGGATAGTATTGGCATTTAGCCAATTCCGAAGTCAGGGCCCATCAACGCTTCCTTGTGTATCGTAGGTATACTATTGTCTAACAACAATATCTCGTTTGCGCACCTGAGAGGTTTGCACGAGCTTTTGCCTACGTGGTTCAGCTGCAAGTTCGACCGAAGTCCATACATTTTATTGTAGAGACTTCTGTATCAGTCGCAGTAGGAAACTCTGGAATTACTTCCAAGGTCTCTTTCCTTTGATCTGATGACGAAGATACTGTTATCTTGTCAAGTTGCATTGTTCTCCCACTCACCTTTTAGAAAGAACCATTTTCTTCAAAAAGCATACCGTTCTTTGTGGCAAACCTATTTGCCTCGGTATAGTTGTAGGGCAACGCAGCAGAAAACAAAAAATTTCCGACCTACGCACCAGACCAGGACCACTATGGAGACTGCATACAAGGTTTGATCAGTTTCGTTACCGACTCGTAGCGCAGCGGAAGTAGAGTCGATGACGATCGGTGGTGCAGATCCCCGCAGCTAGGATTTACAACCTCCCAACCGCGAGAATGTATACCCTCATCCGCCACTCGGACAGCCCTCCGGGAGGCGGTCGGACAGTCCACCGAACGGTGTCGTGGACAGCCCTTCGGGAGGACCTTCGAAACTCGAACGGTCACTCGGACAGCCCTTCGGGAGGACTCACAGAACTCGGACCGTCACTTGGACAGCCCTTCGGGAGGCACTCACGAACAGCCCCTCGGGCACTAAGATCGAAACTACGACCTCTCTACAGAGTTGCACACATACGGTGTCAACTATCCGGCAGGGCTTCGCCGTCCAGAACTAGTTCCCACCGGAACCCAGACAACCTTTCGGCTCTACGAAACTCTTTTCGTGGGAGGGAGAGAGAAGCCAGATCATTGCATGGCACTTGTATGTGAGAAGGAGTGAGTCTTTAGGCAGCCCCCTCCACCCCTATTTATAGGCCAAGCCCAAGGGTGGCTTCTCCAAGAAGCCAAGGGGAAAAATACCAAAGGACCCTCAAGGTGGCTTCTCCAAGAAGCCACCCAAAAAGCACTTTCACTATTCATGACGACATTTTTCAGCGTCCGTTCAAACTGAAAATATTTATGTGGGCTTAGAACATTTCCAGTACCCACTAAAATAATTTTCAACGCGTTCTGGAACAATTCCAGTTTAGTGATTTCATCTGCGAAAAGCATCTGAAGCGGTTCCGGCAGCCCCGGAACATTTCCGGTTTTTCTTCCAGAAAATTCCCAGAAGTTTCCAGAATGATTCTGACATCCTCCAAGAATTATCAGGCATGTGCCGAAACCATTTTGACTTAATGGTATCCCCTGAAACAACTTTTCAGTTTCACCGGAACTCATCCGGTGACCTCTCTCTGCGGAACTTTTCCGCTGTCCGAAACTTTTCGGTGTCCGAAACTTTTTCGGTGATTTTCTCTCAGACTCCCTGTCTAGTATTCAGCAGATAGATGACCCTTAAGCGTGTGACCCTATAGGTTCGGTGAAGTATAGACATGACCTGGAACCCCTTCCGATCAATGATCAACATCGGAGCCATGGACACCCATATTGACCCCTATACCCACACGAATGAATATTCGAGTGAACCTCCAGTTGCCGTGTGCTATTCCTATTGCTTCACGATATGTTACAAATACCCGAGGTGAGACATGTTGGCATTCCCGTGGATTAACAACTTGTCCACTATGCTAGTTACCTCGTTACCGGTATTGTTCTCTTTTCTCGTTACTGTGTTCCGGCATCCCTGTGATCAAATCACCCTGTGTCTGGCCAGACGATGATGGATACCGTAACACCGAGAGGGCCCAGAGATATCTCTCCATCGTCGGAGGAGCAAATCCCAATCTTGAGCTATCAAGTTACTTGACATACTTTCCCATGAACCCGTAAGCCGCCGTAATAGCCATCCAGTTACGGATGACGTTTAACAAACCCCAAAGTTCATGAATCAAGCATGAAGAAACTCGATACTCTCATGGTCTGAGGAATTATGCAAACGTTAACCATCTCTGTGTTATTAACCATTAACTTGTGACGAAAGAATCTCATAGCATAACATCAATTTGGGTCGATTCAACACAAATGTTCTGCTAACAATTGTGCCCGCAAAATTGCCGGCATAGTCATGCCCATGATCAGGAAAACAGGATCATCATGCAATACTTGAGCCAGTCATAGAGGCTTGACTAGGAATACATTTTACCGTTTATTATCCCACACGTGCACATGAGTTTCCCTCCAAGCCTCGTTTTATTTGTAGACTCGAGAATCATTGCAGTTATAGCATGGAACATAAACCTAATTATGAACAGGGAGATAATCAATAACATTTATTATTGCCTCTAGGGCATATCTCCTACAGAACTTGCCCAAGTGATCATGAAGCAGGTCCTCGAACCAACATGGATGTTCTACCATGGGCCAATCACGCGGGATGATGTCCGAGCACTGCTACTCGCTCAGCGTCTGGACCTGAAGCCTTTCAAGAAGTTCGGGTGCTTCCTCCCTGACTATGAAGATTGGACCGCCGACATGAAGGACTGATTGTCGATGACAATGTGTCACTACTGTCTTTCTACCGCAAAACTTTGAATTTATTGACGGCGAAACTATGTGATGTAATTAAACCGCGTGGTCCTGAACTAGCATAGATCGCTCTAGTTAATTAGTTTGGGTATGAGAAACTTCGTCATTTATGTTTACTATATGTTGCTTGTATTTTGCTAATTATGCCTCTTTGTTTTCTTAAGTACATTATGTTGCATATTATCGTTCAATTCATCAACTGACGATGCAGGTACATAGATCAGAGATGGCGAAGGACTGCTACGCCGTGTTCGTTGGGAGGGTTCCAGGAGTCTACGACCACTGGCCAGACGCTCAGGCCCAGGTGGACAAGTACCCGGATGCTAGCCACAGAGGGTTCGACAGCAGAGTCGAAGTGGAAAGTAGTTACTTGAGGTGGACGCTCCGGCAACAGCAGGGGCGGAACCGCCGGTGCCTCAAGTACTACATAGTCGCGGTCTTGCTCATGCTGATCGCTCTTCTCTTCTACATCATGGTTTAGATAGAGATGATGAAACTTGTGTGTGTGCCATGACCATGCAGTTGCACTTATTCGAGACATGACATGACTTGTGTATCGCTATTTTCGAGATGTGATGATATTTGTGTTGAATGATGATGATGATGGTATGACGAGACTACTGTATGTGTATGATATGATGAGAATAGTGTATGTTTATTGTGATCTGATGAAACTATTGTATAGAGCCTGTACAAATACATTACAAATACGTAGAGGGGGTATGAATCTGTGAAAGCAGGAATACTAGCAGCAGCGCTGGAAAACATCTAGCATCAGCGCTGGATTAGCAGCAGCGCTTGCCTTTCTGCAGCGCTACAGATAGTTAGTAGTAGCGCTGGTCAGTGCAGTGCTACTGCTAACCATACTTAGCAGTAGCGCTGCACTAACCAGCGCTACTGCTACAACTAGTTGTAGCGCTACTGCTATAGGTATTTCAAGCGCTACTAGTAGGCTTTCTCCTAGTAGTGAAAGGGCACCGTATGAGTCATGTCGTGCTCTACTAATGCATGTTTATCTTACCAACTCAAATAAAATTACAAAATCAGTTCTAGGGAACAATTAATCAAGTGTGGAACACCTCTTCACACCTAATGGTTTGCTGATGTGACAACCTAAACAACCAATGCAAGATTACAAACCACTAACTCAAAAAAAAAACCATGGATCATGTGAATGCAAAAGCTAATTTATACCTAACACATGTATAAAATTACAAATTGGGTTTCACAAAAAGATATGCTACCCGAACTCTTGACATGTAAAGTGATGATTGATGAGTTATATGCATTATCAATCTCACCTGACAGTCAGGTGATATGTGCCGAAATGTATATTTGATGGCCGTTGAAGATTAGACTTTAGCGCCACCTAACACAACAATACGAGATGATCAGTTTGGAAAGCATCCAAATGCTTTCGTAAAATAATATAGGAATGGATTGCAACAAACAGACCATGGCAGCTATAAATAGACATGTACCATGAAGATCCTCCTTCATCAACCTTCAGACAACCACAAACAGCAAAGCAAACTTTAGGCTAGCCACCACGAAGGTCTTCATCCTGGCTCTCCTCGCCCTCGCAACAACCACCGCCATTGCCCAGTTGGAAACCACCTATAGCCAGGGCTTCGGACAATGCCAACAACAGCAACAACCGAGGCAACAACAGTTGCTGGAGCAGATGAAGCCGTGTGTGGCATTCCTGCAACAACAATGTAGCCCAGTGAGAATGCCATTCCTCCAGACATAGGTGGAGCAGCTTAGCAGTTGCCAGATCGTGCAATACCAATGCTGCCAGCAGTTGGCGCAGATCCCAGAGCGAATCTGGTGCCATGCCATCCACAACATGGTAGAGGCTATCATGCAACAACAACCCCAACAACAATGGCAGGTGCCCCAACAGCAAGCACAACATAAGAGCATATGATGATGTTGCTTGAGAACCTATCGTTGATGTGCAGCATCTACGTCCGGGTACAATGCCAACAACAACAACAACTGGGCCAACAACAACAACAACAGTTGCAGGAGCAGTTGACACCGTGTGCGACATTCCTGCAGCAGCAGTGTAGCCCAATGACAGTGCCATTCCCCCAGACACCGGTGGATCAGCCTACCAGCTGCCAGAATGTGCAGCACCAATGTTGCCGGCAGCTATCACAGATCCCGGAGCAATTCCGTTGCCAAGCCATCCACAACGTGCCTGAGGCTATCAGGCAACAACAACCCCAACAACAATGGCAGGGTATGTACCAGCCCCAGCAGCCAGCACAACTTGAGAGCATTAGGATGTCGCTTCAGACCTTGCCATCGATGTGTAGCAGCTACATCCCGGTACAATGCCCTGCCCCCACCGCCTACAACATTCCCATGGTGGCTACCTGCGCCGGTGGTGCGTGCTAGTTGATCAATGAAGCGGTGGCAAAATAAAAATGTCATGCATCATCATGTGTGGCAAGTACTAGTTGCAATATGGAAATGATGAATAAATGTTCCCGAATAAAGCATTTGTCTGAATAAAACTACATATTTCCATGATAGATGAAAATTTTGGATCTTCTGGTTGAACTTAACCATCAGTATTCTGTATGTATCCCATTAAACCATCACCGTATTCTGTATGTATCCCATTAAACCATCAGTTCATAGCATGAAAAGAAAGTTGGTATACACGAGGAAAATACACATATGAATGAGCTTTATATAAACAAAAGTTAACAGATTTAATACCACCGTTGGCATAACCAGAATTCTTGCCAAGTAAACATGATAAACCTCATAAGCATCTTACCGATCTGAACCATCACTTAGATTGTATGGAGCCCATCAAATCAAAAGAAGTTCAGAACATGAAAGGAGAAAAAAATGACACAAGGAACAGAGACCTGGTGAAGGAACACACAACCAGAACATGTATGAACAATATAAAAATTTACCGGATTTGAAACACGTGTTGGCATATCCAAAAATGTGCTTTCCTGTTTAGTCTCAACCCAGTTGAAACATCACAAGCGGATTAATCGCTGAGCCATAGTTAATGCGACGTGTCGCAGCACAACCTACGGACGATATAGATGAGTATACTTATGCAGCAAAGCGAAGTAACTGAAGCAAATTGTCAGCCGCAAGTCCATCGGATAGTATCAAAACTGATGTGAAGCAACTGAAGAGCGGATCATCAGCCACAATCTCACTCTAGCCCCACGAACAAATCACCAAACCATGATGGCACCAACACTGCTCATACTATACTGTTCAGTTTGAAGGCAGGGTAACTGATGCATGGTCCACTGACTAGCTTGG
This sequence comes from Thinopyrum elongatum, assembly GCA_011799875.1. Taxonomy (NCBI): domain Eukaryota; kingdom Viridiplantae; phylum Streptophyta; class Magnoliopsida; order Poales; family Poaceae; genus Thinopyrum; species Thinopyrum elongatum. The sequence goes on along the minus strand of CM022303.1, from coordinate 37,650,948 downwards.
ACTGAGAGACGGAAGAGACAGTCAAGGTTAGGGTGAGCGTCGCGTTATGGACCTGATGCTGAGACTCGCTGGTGCCGGCGGCATCGTGGAGTGCTCGGCGGCCCGCTGCGGAGCTCCCGCTCTTCGGCTGCGGTGGCTTCCTCCGGCCGTTGACGCGCGCCCCGTCTACCGGCCTAGTCTCTTCCTTTTGTCGGCAAGGGGGCAGAAGCGGCGGCGCTCCTCTGTCCACCGCTGGCTGACGCCTGGGCCTTCTTACATGTCAATGTGGGCGGGCGCAAAAAATAAGCCCAATAATCATGACGACTAGGCCGAGATTGTAAGCCCAAATTGCCGCCGAATCCTCATTTGCCTCAAAAAGAAGTTCACCAAATTTGAAAAAGTTCGCGAAATAGAGTCATGAACTTTTTTCCAAATTCGTGAAAGTTTTCTAAATTCATGAACTTTTTCAAATTCATGGGTTTTTCAGATTTGTGAACCTTTTCCAAATTCATGAGCATTTTTTCCAAACTTGTGAACTTTTTTCAAAATGCAAGTTTTTTTTTTGAAATTCATGAACTTTTCCAAATTCACGATTTTTTTCCAATTTCTTTGAGAAGTCAATGGCCAACAAGGTCAAACAGTCAATGGTCAAAACAGTCAAAAGGTCCAAAGTCAACTATTACTAGGTGGTGGTTAGAAAGTCGAACCGTCGTCCGACCAACGGCGGAGCTATGTGTGTCTTTTGGGGGGCCACAGCCCCCAGCCTTGATATAATTACTGAAGAAAAAAATATTTTGGGATCTTAAATATAAGAAAGTGTAGTAATTAGCCCCCCCAAGCATGCATGTTTTCTCTTTGGCCCCCCCTGACATCTTCGTGTAGCTCCGCCACTGCGCCCGACACGAGCAACGTTCGAGCGAGGCTGAGATCAAGCTGGTGGAGGGATTGATTGATAAAAGATGCTTTTAATGGGCCGGCCCAACCAGGAAATGCGTATGAGCGCCGCTGCCTGTAACTAGTGCAAAAGGCCCTGGTTAGGAGATCTCCAAATTGCCCCCAGTACATACAAGTGTGGTCCCCTAAAAAACATACAAGCGGGGCGAGTGAACTGACCTACACGTACAGGCCCAGCAGCCACCATCCCCTCAGATAATAAAAAGAGACCAGGCCAGAAGCTTCCCTTGAGCGGAAGCGATGGTGAGGCCAGCCACAACCACCATCCGTCGGACGCAGGGGACGTCACTGCTGGCTTCAGGCAGCCAACGCTTCACCTTCACTGTTGGCCCCCCTGCTCTCTCTCTAAGACCTGCGCTCTATCCCCTCGAAACCTAGGTTCATTTCCTCTTATTTGTCCCGTCTCTTGCTTAGCACTTTTGCTTGTATAATTAGCACTTTTGTTCTGTCCAAATATTTTACTGGTGGCAGGGTTAATGAGATTTGGCAGTAGCAGTAGTAGGTCAAAACGATTTCTTGTTTTCTTCATCTTACTGAGTTATACTGTGTTGGATAGTGACAGCTCATTAATCAACTTCGGCGGCTTCCTCCGGCCATCGTCACGCGCCCCGTGTACCGGCCTCGTCCCATCCTGTCGTCAGCGAGGGGGCAGAGAAGTGCCGGCGCTCGTCAGTCGATGTGCCCAAGCGGAGGAGCAAGGCTGACGCCAGGGCGTTCTACATGTTAATGTGGGTGGGCCCTAATAAATAAGGCGATTGATCATGACGACTATGCGAGAATGTAAGCCCCAATCGCCACCGAATCATAGGCGCCAAATAGAGTCATGAACTTTTTCCAAATCCATGAAATTTTTCATCTTTTGAAATTTTTAAATTCGTGACTTTTTTTTTCAAATTTGCGAACCTTTTCCAAATTCATTCGACAAATTTCCCAATTTTTTGAACTCTATTAAAATTTGTGACCATTTTTCTAGTTTCAAAACTTATAAAAAAATTCATGATTTTTTCAAATTTGTGTAATTTTGAAAATTTAGATTTTTTTAAAATTCATGAACCTTTTTAAATTTCTTTGGTAAGTCAAAGGGTCAAACAGTCAGTGATCAAAACGTTCAACTGGTCGAAGATGAAGTGTCAACAGGTGGTGGTTAAAAAAGTTGAACCGTCGTCCGACACGAGCGACGGAGCAAGGCAGCGATCGAGCTGGTGGAACGATCGATCAATAAAACATGCTTTTAAGTTCAAAAATATAAAACATGCTTTTAATAGGCATGCCCAACAAAGGCATGCACATCAGCGCCGCTACCTCCATAAACATGAGCATGGGTAGCCCAGCCCGGCAGGACTGGCCCGAAGCCGACGTCCGGGCCAGGTTCGGTCCTCGATTTCCAGCCCGCAGCTCGGCCTGAAGCCCAGGAAAACCCCGACAAACATGTATATTAGGGATTTTAGATAAAGAATAGATGTAATACTGTATTATTAAACCTCGAAATAGGTGATTTATTATTTTTAGAAATGCAAAAATAGGCCGTTTGCCGGGCTGCGGGTTGGGCCCGGGCTTGGGTTTTATTAGTCAGGCTTTGTGAAGCCCGGCCCGAATCCGGCCTGGCCAAGAGAATGCCCAGGTTTACCTCCAACTGGCGCAAAAGGCATTGGTTAGGTGGTCTCCTATTTGCCGCGAGTACATACATGTGGGATGAGTGAACTGACCTACACCTAATGACCCAGCAGCCATCACCCGCTCAGATAAAAAGGAGATCAGACGAGAAGCTTCCCTGGAGCAGAAGAGAAAGGTGAGGACAGCCCCCGCCACCGCCTACTGGACACGCGGGATGCCGTCGCTGGGTCCAGGCAGCCAATGTGTCACCTGCCGCCGATCCCCCTGCTCTCTCTCTCTCTCTCTCTCTTGCCTGCAGTCTAACCCTTCGAAACCCTAGGATCATTTCTACTTATCTGTTGCATCTCTTCCTTAGCGCTTTTGCCTGTATAATTAGCGCTTTTGTTTTGTTGAGCCTGACCCAGCCGAAACTTATCCATCTTTTTTTAACGAAAACTTCGTGCACTGCTTGACGCCCTGTGTATGAATGAACCCTGCCACGACACGCTTCAGACTACTCCGAGCCTTATACACATGTGGTCATCCTTGCCAGGCGCACCACATACCCTTACGCTACCATCCTTATACGTAACCCGTGTACGTAGAAATAAAGTGAAACTCTACCATAAGCCTTCCAGTGAGGGGATTTTTGGTGCCTCGGATCCTGTTAGTAGATAGGTAGGGTTTTAGTCCTCGCAGTTCAGACAGCCAATGTGTCACCTACCGCTGATCCCCCTGCTCTCTCTCTCTCTCTCTCTCTCTCTCTCTCTCTCTCATGCCTGCAATCTAACCCTTCAAAACCCTAGGATCATTTCTACTTATCTGTTCCATCTCTTCCTTAGCGCTTTTGCTTGTATAATTAGCGCTTTTGTTCTATTGAGCCCGACCCAGCCGAAACTTATCCATCTTATTTTAACGAAAACTTCGTGCACTGCTTGACGCCCTATGTATGAATGAACCCTGCCACGACGCGCTCCAGACTCCTCCGAGCCTTATACACATGTGGTCATCCTTGCCAGGCGCACCACATACCCTTACGCTACCATCCTTGTACGTAACCCGTGTACGTAGAAATAAAGTGAAACTCTACCATAAGCCTTCCAGGGGAGGGGATTTCTGGTGCCTCGGATCCTGTTAGTAGATAGTAGGGTTTTAGTCCTCGCAGAGGCTACGGTTGGACGGATGGCAGCGCTTCTTCTTTGAGTCAGTCTTCCGGGCATCGTTCCTCCTCAAGTTCGTCCGTTGGGATGGATTAGACGGAGTTCCGGCGTAGATTCCTGCCAGCTCCTCGGGGCGGCGAGGTTAGGGTTTTTCGTCGTGCGTACGCAATAGCGATATTTGGTGTCAGGTTCTTCAGATCTATTCAAGCATTCGATGGCGACGACAGCGGCTCCAGGGCGCTGGTCCTTAGGGGCACGTGCACGAAGACTTCCCGGCTGTCATCGACAAGGTCAGGCCGGCTCCGATATGGGAGCGTCGACAGCGACGCGTCGACATCTAGTTCTAGCGGCGGCAATGGCCGTTTTCCTTCGCTGTTGTTCCCTTTGCTGCCTCTGCAGTATTTTTTGTTTTTGGTCTATGGTTTTATGCTTCCATTTTTTCACTATTTTGTCCGGTTTTCAGTTGTTTTGTCCTGGATTTTTTATTTTTCTGTTTTGGTTCCTTTTTTCCTTTCATTTTCTTTTACCTAATTTTTTATTTTTCTGTTTCTGTATCTTTTTCTGTTTTCTTCTCTTTATTTGTGTTTTATATAAAACATTCACTGCGTATTACGAAATGTTCATTGTATTATGAAAAATGTTCATTGTATTAAGAAAATTGTTCATTGTACATTATGAAAATACTTGTTCAACTTTTCTTCAAATACTTGTTCAACATTTTTATAATACTTGTTTAACATTTGTATATACATGACCAACAGTTTTTCAAACATTTTTTGAAGAGTTTTTTTTGTAGTATATATATTTAGAATACATGATCGACATTTGAAGTATAAACAAAAGAAAAAAATAAAAATAAAAAAGAATACAGAAAATGTAAAAAAACTGGAAATAGAGGTTGTGGCCTCCCGTGCTCGTGGGCCGGCCAGCTCGCACGCCCTTCAGCGAGTTTGCTCTTGGCTCGCGTCAAGCGAGACATAGGGGCACCCTGTGTTGGCCTGCCCCTGGCCACCGAGTCGCGTCTCGCGTGCTTCCTTGCGTTGACTGGTCTCCTGCTGATCCACGCTTACAAGTCCGGCACCGTTTTCCGATCCTGCCGAGATTCTGTGTCCGATCCAATTCTAAAAAAATGGCTCTCCCAATCGATCTCCCCGAAAACAAATAAGCCCAATAATCATGGCGACTAGGCTGAGAAGGTAAGACCAAATTGCCGCCGAATCCTCATTTGCCTAAAAAAAAGTTAAGGAAATTTGAAAAAGTTCGCTAAATAGAGTCATGAACTTGTTTCCAAATTCATGAAAATTTTCAAATTCATGACCTTTTTTTAAATTTATGAACCCATTCCAAATTAATGGGCATTTTTTTTCCAAATTTGTGAACTTTTTCTGAAACTAGTAAACTTATTAAAAATTTATGAACTTCTGGCAAATTTATATATTTTCTCAAATTCATGAACCTTTTCCAATTTCTTTGAGAAGTCAACAAGGTCAACAAAGGTCAAACAGTCAGTAGTCAAAACGGTAGAAGGTCAACTGCTAATGGCTGGTGATAAAAAATATGGACCTTCGTCCGACAAGAGCGATGCTCGAGCATGTCAGCGATCGAGCTGGTGGGGGATCAATCGATAAAAGATACTCTTAATGGGCCGGCCCAACCAGGAAATGTGAATGAGCCCCGCTACCTCTAACTAGCGCAAAAGGCGCTGGTTAGGAGGTGTCCAAATTGCCCCGAGTACATATAAGTGGGACGAATGAACTGCCCTACACCTATTGCCCCAGTAGCCACAAACCCCCTCAGATAAAAAATAAACACACCAGAAGCTTCTGTCGAGCGGAAGCTAATGTGACGCCAACCCCAGCCACCGTCTGCCGGACGCAGGGGACACCGCTACTGGCTTCAGGTAGCCAACGCTTCGCCTTCACCGTTGACCCCCCTACTCTCTCTCTCTCTCTCTCTCTCTCTCTCTCTCTCTCTCTCTCTCTCTCTCTCTCTCTCAGGCCTATGCTCCATCCCCTTGAAACCCTAGGTTCATTTCCCCTTATCTCTTCAATCTCTTGCTTAGCATTTTTGCCTGTATAATTAGCGCTTTTGTTCTGTCCAAATATTTTACTAGCAGGGTTAGTGGGATTCAAGCAAGAGTTCGGTGTGAGAGGTGTCGTTTTTTCCGTTATCTGTCCATTGGGTGTGCACCTGTGCCCTTTTCACTTTCTAGTCTCATGTTCCGAGTCAGATCCCAGTGAAAAGGGTTTTGGCACTAGCAGTAGTAGGTCAAACCGAGTTCCTGTTTTCTTCATCTTAGTGGGTTGTACTGTCTTGAACATCATAATGCACTCATGTGTTGGATTGTGACAGCTCAGTAATCATCTTTGCAGCAGCTGGTGCACCAGAGGAACTGCTTGTTTCCTGTTAGTATTTCTTGAGGGGTATGCATTTTCTTTGTGCACATTTTCTCTATAAGAAAGAATGGTGACGGCCTAGCCTATCATGGTTCTCTAGTGCTTTTTTTTTGGTGTTCGTATTTTTGTGTCACATTTGTAATCTCTACAGTGAATGTCCCCTAATGAAATTGGGGCTTTCCCCCTGAATCCAACAAAAATTATGAGGATTTCACCTAAAAAACACAAATAAAATTATGCATTTGTACAAGAGCATAACAAGTTTTGGTACAAAGCATATATTTGACCTGTAAAATCGAATATCATGGCTCTAGCTGGATGGCTATCCATCATTTTTCTTGTTTTCATTTCTTCGGGCTCATCTTTCTAATTCTCTTCTTTGAATTTGTTATGTTCTGCAGGGAGTTTGTGATCATGCAAAGCCCTAGCAAAATGCGTGTCACCTCTGTGTCCGCCCAGCCTGCTGTGTTCGGGCTCCAAGGTTGGGCAGACCTAGCGTTGAGCTCTATGGAGGCATGGTCCTCGGTGTTTTGACATTGTATTTGGCGTGCATCCTAGCGTTGGCGTTACCAGAAGAGGTGGGCTAGTTCAGGTGCGGTCGAGGTTGTCATCTTTTTGGGTTATGTTGATGTCCACAACTGCTTCCATTTGGCATTGGCTTCTCTCTCGGGCGCTTGGGCAAGGGGAGCTATTTCTTGGTAGTGTTTGTCTCCTTTGGTGGCACTCTAGACCTAGTTTAGCTTAGGTGTGCTGGCCCCATTTATAGGTGGTTATGTCTGGCTTCCATTTATTAACCGAGTATTATTAGGTTCATGGGTCCGGTTTTCTTTAGAAACTGAATCAGGTATACTGTTCTTATGGAAATTGTGGGTACCGCCTGTCCTCACTCTAAGTGGTTCTTCGGAAATAAATAGAGGGAGATACGGATTATTTGTCTAAGGACAATAAGTTAATATATTTGAAGTATATAAATTCAACTAGTACACAATATTTCTATATAAATCATTAATAAGTCAAACGCTTATAAGTACAAGGCCGGACGGGACTTTATCATGACAAAATTATATATTACAAGCGGGGCAGGAGCATCATCTTCCAAACTATACGTGTACAGAAGGTGAAATTCACGCAATCTCCGGTAATTGTCTGAAAGAGGGCAAATATGACATTGTTAGGGCAAAATCGATATGAATGATGTAACACACGAAAGGACATAAGTAAAATTAACTTTTGTTTTAGTAAAGGGGCCTTACTAACAAAATAGATCATGTAAGGAACTTCCCAAGACGAGACAACTATGCACCTAGAAATCAATATGTTTAAGATATATTTGTTGGTGCATATTAAACTATAGAACAATAGTAAGTGTAAAGCCTCAACTATATAGAACAATAGTAAGTGTAAAGCCTCAACTATATAGAACAATAGTAAGTGTAAAGCCTACTGGATAAAAAATTCATGGTTACTGTCTAAAATACAGGGCAATAAAAACTCATATGTTCTTTTTGTCACCGTATCACGACTTTATCCCATTCTAGTGATTGAGTCTAGTGCCGCCCTCAAAACTAGATCGTCCTTGCTTGAGTTTTTGTAGTATTTGTTTGTAGCTTTTGTAGACTTGCGAAGCTGTTCCTTCCTGCAGGTTAAACACAGAAGAATGTCCCCATATTGAAAGAGTATTATTTCAGGGGCAAATTAACGGTTTAATAGTAATCAAGATTTTGTTTACTAGTAAAAACATACATCATCTTGAGGTTTTAGAGGAAGTAGTAGGGCACATAGAACGATTTAAACATGAAGAAGCTGACCTCACTTAGTTCATATCTGTTCACTTTACCATTAGCTGCACTGCTGCAGCACGAGGTGTAATTGGCCAGCGGTAAGCTAGAGCCGATGCCGATGAATAAACATAGCTTTTAAGGAAATCACCTGTTGCTGCCGCTGGTTGCCACCACTGCCTGAATCTGGTCCACGACTTCTTCTTCTTCTCTCTCCCTCTGTCTGTGTGTGTGTGTGTGTGTTTGCTGTTGCTGCCTTGGGAGCGCTGCAGGTTGCAGCTGAATTTAAAGAGCTGCGATACAAGTATAAAATGACAGAAAAAGATCAAAAGTGCCGAACCTTTATGACCAGGTCTGCATCGCATGCGCTTTTGGGTATATAGTTTACCCTTTTGATGCTTTGGTGCAGGCATGAAGTGTGCTGCTTCACAACTCTCATTTGTCAAATAATTGCCCTTTGTCTCTTGCTCTCAAGTATAGTTTAGCGTGACGTAGGCGGGGTTTGAAAATGTTTTGTAGCAAAGCTGAACGTTGCAAATTTATCCAAGTTTCAAGGGGAAGGGACTTGTGAAGTGGACATGTGGGAGACGACACGCTTGAATGAATAATACTATTGGAGATCTGAGATCTGCACTGTCCCGATTTGTCAGTACGCAAGACAGTTCAACAGATTTGTTAATAATACCAGTATTAGCCACGACTCAACTTATAACCACAAAGCTGTACAACTCGTACTCAAACAAGACTCACCTGTACGAATTTCTACCGAGTGCAACTCAGACACGGGAAGCAGCAACGCATAGTGCCGTAAGAAGGCAATCCTCACTTCAATAAGAATCTGATATGAGTCTTAGTTGAGGAATTTAGTCGCGTATAATAAACAACCTTAAAAGATTTACTTTGTGTACGTGTAGCAACATCAATACACTACTAGGGAAAACCTTATGGACATAATATTACCAGCAGCGCGGTTTAAAAACAGGCGTTACTGCTACTTAGCAGTAGCACTCTACAACAAACGGCGCTACTGATATCCACATAGCAGTAGCGCGTCCGGAGGAAACAACGCTACTACTATAATTGCCACGACCTTGCCGCCAGACTAGGTATAGCAGTAGCGCCTGTTTCCTCAACGCGCTACTGCTATGTCGTTTAGCAGCAGCGCTTTATCTTGACGCGCGCTACTGCTAAAGCCATCCTATCTTCTCCACCCGGCCGCCCCTCACTCTCTCCCCTCTCCACTCCACTCCACTCTCACTCTCCCCCGCACCCCCCGTCGTCCGCCGCCGCCGCCGTTCCCCGACCACCGTCGTCGCCCACCGCCGCCGACGCTCCTGCTCCTCCTGCACTGAGGTAGTTCCTCCATCCCTCCTCCTTCCACCTCCCTCCCCTCTCTTCTCTCCTGATCCCTCCCTCCCTACCGCGCCCTCCTCCCTCCTCCTCTGGCCGCCCCCTCCTCCCTCCTCCCTCCTCCTCCGGCCAAGCCCTCCGCCGGCAGCCCTCCTCCCACCGCCCTCCTCCCCCTCCTCCTCCTCCTCCTACTCCCTCCTCCCACCCCCTCTTCCCTCCATCTCTCGTAAACCCTAAACTGTTTTTTACCGTTCTTGTATAATGTAGTTTTGTTTTAACTGTTTTTTAGTAAGTGTTTAATAGAAATAGTTTATTTAGGAAGTGGTTAATAGAACTAGTTTATTTATAGTAAGTGCTTAATAGAACTAGTTTATTTATAGTAAATGCTTAATAGACTAGTGAATAGGTTTTTTTGAATATAAAAAAGTTTTAGTAATAGAAAATTTTAGTCATATAATTTTTTAGGTATAGAAAATTTTCAATTATAGAAATCTATTGGAATGCTATATGAGAAATTTTTAGGTATCAAATTTAGTAATAAAAATTTTTAGTAAGAAAATTTAGGTATAATTTTTTTTTTGTAATTTTGTTTTTCAATATAGAAATGCATTGGGAAATTTAATTATTTTTATGTCATTATCACTTTGTCATCAAAGAATGCTATATGAGATATGATGATCTAAAATTTTACTCTGTGGAATATGCAGGCTTTGTAGAGTCTTGTCTCCTTGGAGTGATCGTCATCCGAGCTACCTCTACTTTCTCTACACCCGATTCGGTGAGCTAAAAGTCCACCTCCTCCTTCTCTACTCCTCGGTGTTGAATAGAGTAGAACTAGGGTATTTAGTTATGCTTCTTAACCAAATGAAATGTTCGGGTTATAAGATATATTAAAATGTTTTTGTCAATATTGAACCATTGAAATGCAATGAGCACCAGTTTAAGTATCGTTGTATGTGTATGGACATCTTTGTATCGCAGGGAAAATCCGAGTGGCCAATGTTTTGCCGGAGTGTTGATTCATTTCCGTTCTGGCAAATTTCAGGCGCTCGATATGTCCTATTTTAGCAAAGGTCATGCCGGATTTTTCCGTGAATTTAATCATGACTTGTGCTAGAATATGTAGGAAATATCGAGTGCCCCGGATTTGCTAGAAAGAGAATTAAACTACATTTCAAGTTGACTTTAAGTCTGTCGGGGCTCCATACATAACAGTCAAAAAATCAGTGAGGGAGAGTCTCCATCATATATGAGAGAAGAAGAATCCCGACTGTTGTCGTGGGGGTAGCTTCTCCTTCGTTCCCGTGTGCTAGACAAATTGGTGTAATGCACTCGGGAACGAAGGGAGGAGCTACCATCACCGACGGTCGAATATATACACCACGTGAGCTGAGAGTTTTCAAGAAAATACTCGACAGACCGATAGTCAACCCGTGATGAATAATAATGATCTAATTTAGTTTTTATAGTACATATATTTAATTTTAGAAGTTTAATCTTTGAATTATGAACATAGGAAATGTCGTCCGACGACGATAGGCTCCCGGAGTGTGACTAGTGCGGCGATGACCGGGGTATGTGCGACAGGCCTCACCTGGTACAAGGTCGGCGCTTCAGTATTAAACTCCAGGAGACCTTCGATGTTGAAACGGTACGCAACGACGACAAGTGTTTTTTCGTAATTAAGCACGACTTTTGCTTCTTCAACGTGTAATTTTCGTCTTTTACAATTCAACTAGCTTATCCCATGCCATGCAAGACGCTATGTCTTGGAGAGGATGAATTTTGAAGATCATGAAAGTATGGAAACAAAGATAGTTCACCTAAGGACCCATCATGGTATAGATTTTGCTGTAAATCTATACAATTCTAAGAGCGTATCCCATTTTGGTTGCCCGAATTCGGAAGCACTTTGCAAGATGTATGATTTTCATGAGGGTATGCTTGTCACCTTGGATCTTGGTGATCCTGACAAAGATAATATGGACATTTGGGTCCTTGTTGATACGCTTCCAATTCTACCGCTATGTGAGTTTCTCAAACATAGTTATTAAGTAATTTATATTGTTTATTTCAAAATAGTTGACAAATTATTTCCATTGATAGCTTATTTTCATTCTTCAAAGAATGTGCGGAAGATGGTAGACATAATCTACTACACCGATGGCGCAGAATTAACTTATCAGGAGAAACATCATCTGATCTCATTTATTATTGATGTTGAGAATTACAATATCAATTATCAAACTCCTGCACATTATGGTCAATACGTGCCACTAGTGCACGTGCCGACCTACGGTAACATCCATGGAAATGACATGGTAAGATTTTTTACTATTACGACATCCGTGCAGCTTTTGCATATATTCTTCTAAAGCTAAACTACATTGCTAACTACGATGTTATTATTATGTTTTTCAACAGAAAATCCCAAAGGATTGTGTGCCTGATCTGATGTTTCCGAAAGGATGGCTTGATGTTATTAGCTTACGGCCATATCTGCCTAGGCGTATCAACTGTTCATACCGGATTTCTAAAACCGATCAAGACATGACAATCAAAGAATGGAAAAAATGTATGGACAATCACAGGGAGCTACTTGGAACCAACATTGTGCGAAGTGCAAGAATTGGAGACAGGATAGTCTCCATTCTCCATAATGGAGAGTCAGGGCCTATCTTGTTTTATGCCATTTTACTTTCGAGAGGGTAGTAGGTCCTATGAGAGAGGAGTAGGTCCTAAGTACAATGTGTTATTATCTGCTACAATGTGTTAGGGTTGATGATGAGGAGGAGGACGAGTTGTGATTATGACTAGTGACCAAGTTGTTATATGATGTCTCATGGACAAAAATGATTATCATGAGGAGTTGTTATATGAAAATGATGTATTATGATGATAAGTTGTTAATGATATGATGATGATGAGTTATTATATCATTGGGTGAAAGAACCGTGGATTAGTTTCAAGTGGATGGATCCTAAGTGACCAAGTCATGGTTTATCGTGACTTGGTCACTTAGGATCCATCCACTTGAAACTAATCCACGGTTCTTTCACCCAGTGATTTAATAACTCATTATGATGTAAAAACAATCTTGAAATTGCTACTGTATGCAAACTTGTATAATGGTGTATGAATAAGACATAAAATAAAAAGAAATACAATACTGAATAATAGTAGTAGCGCGGGTAGAGAGACGCGCTACTGGTAATTACCTGTAGCGCTTTCTGCAACACGCGACTACTAAGTAGCTATATCAATAGCGCGGGTACACCCACGCTACTGCTAACCTTTAGCTGTAGCGCCGTAGCAGTAGCGTGGTCCCCCGGGCTACTGCTAGGCCAGAAACCAGCGCTACTGCTAGGCTTTTCCCTAGTAGTGATATTGTGTTCATATTCAAAAAAAGATTCAATATTGTGTTCATCTCTTCTTAACAAAGCATCACAACTTGTTAGTGCTTGATATAATTGTGCACACTACAAACATTAGTACATGGAGATCAGGTGATCAGTTGCGGGAGCGGCAGCCCAAGGCGGGAATGACCGCCCCATCAGGGAGGGTCTGCACCCTTGACCAGTCGATGCACCGCTTGTCCGGGACCGACAGCTCATGCCAGCGCCGCCTTCTGTCACCGTGGTCATTGCACCGTGAGTCGTGGCGGCCATCATGCCTGGAGTCTTGCAGATCATTATTGCCACGTCTTTCTGTTGGCCTTGATCTACTTCTGAAGAAGCATTCACGCTAGGACGGCTACCGCTCATCACGATGCCCGAGGCAATCATCTCTTTCGTCTCTGTCATTGTCATCGTCGCGCCCATCTCTGTCATCATGGTGGTGGCCCGATAGCTCATTGCGGTCACGGTTCGCGCCTCCCAATCGACCGCACTGTGCCACAAGTCAAACCGGTGCGAGGAGCGAGGGTGGCTGGGCACAGTGCCATTGGCATTAGTGGTTATGTCCTCATGGAGGTCCAGATGAATGATGACTCGGTGCCGGAGCCCTCGCCTCCCCACGATCGCTGAAGGGCCATCAAGGCCATAGGGTCGTTGTTGCACCGTAAGCCAGGTAACCATCAGGATGGCCGGCTAGTTTGCCGACCACATCCATAGGTTGTGTGGTGTCGTCCTAGCGTTTGGTGGTGGTGATGTCGAAGTAGCTAGTGAAGGAAGGTCTCGGGGCCAAGCACCTGCTCAGCAACGGCGTCGTTCCAGGCTTTCAAAGGGACGTTCTCGATGCGGAGGTGGACGTAGTGGTACACGTTGATGGCTCAACATGTGCTTCGAGCCTTCACTTCACGACAGACGTCGACGCCTAGTCTAGAGAACCCGCCGGGCAGCGTCATGATGGAACGTGGCTAGAAAATCCTCTGGAAGTGGGGCACCACCTTGAAGTAGCTGGGGTTGATGTAGAGCTGGTGGGAGATGAAGTTATTTGTTTCTTGTTAGTGTTTGCCTCGTGTGGTGGCACACAAGACCAAGGAAGGTATAGGTGATTATTTTCCGGCTTCCCTTTAATTAACCGAGTATTGATATGTTTTCATGTCCAGTTTGCCTTATAAACTAGATCAAGATACTCTGCTTATGGAAATTGCGCGTACAACCTGCCCTGTCTCGAGGAGGTTGCTCGGAAAAAATAGAGCGAGATACTGATTATTTATGTAAGGACAATAAATAAATACATTTGAAGTACATAAATTCAACTAGTACACACTATTCCTGTTTAAATCATTAATAAGCCAAAAGCTTCTAAGTACAAGGCCTGACACGACATCTTTTTTCTTGAAAAAAATTATATTTGACAAGTGGAGCGGCTGCATCCTCTTCCAAATTCTATGTACACAAGGTGACATTTGCCCAATTGCAAGTAATTGCCTGAAAGAGTTCAAATATGACATTGTTAAGGTACAAGTCAATATGAATGATGCAACATATCAAAGAACATAAGTAAAAGGTAACTTTCATTTTTAATAAAGGGACCTTACTAAGTACTAACCAAAATAGCTCATGTTTGAAACTTCCAAGAACGAGACAACTACCCACCTAACAATCAATATGTTTAAGATATATGTTTATGCATAAGTAAACTGTAGAACAATAGTAAGTGTCAAGCCTCAACTATATAGAACCATAGTAAGTGCAAAGCCCCGTAATCAAAATTTCATAATTACTGTCTAAAATACTGGGCAACAAAAACTCACATGTTCTTTCTGTCGCCAGAATACAGTTCTATCCCATTCTAGTGATCGAGTCTAGTGTCGCCCTCAAAACAAGATTGTCCTTGCTTCAGCTTTTGTAGTATTTGTATGCAGCTTTTGTAGACTTGCCAAGTTGTTCCTTCTTGCAGGTTGATCACATAAAAGTGTCCCCATATTGGGAGAGTGTTAATTCAGGGGCCAGTTAACGGAACAATAGCAATAAAGATTGTGTTTACTAGCAAAAACATATATCCACTTTGAGGTTTTGAAGGCAGTCATAGAACACACAAGTCGAATTACACATGAAGTAGCTCACTCATTAGTACTACATCTATTCACTTTACGATTAGCTGCAGCCCTAGAGCTGATTCTGGCGCCTAAACATAGCTTTTCAAGGAATCACCTGTTGCTGCCACGGGTCGCCACCAGTGGCTGAACCTGTTCCGCCTCTGGCAGCCCGATCAGGGGGCTCTGACCCATCTTCTTTGCTTCTCTCTCTCTCTCTCTCTCTCTCTCTCTCTCTCTCTCTCTCTCTCTCTCTCTCTCTCTCGACTTGGGAGGGATCCATGCGGCAGCTGAATTTAAAGCGTTGTAATCCAAGTATGAAATTACAGAATGGCCAAAAGTGCTGAGCCATTACTATGGACTAGATGCGTTGCATGAGCTTTTGGGTATATAATTTACCCTTTTTATGTCTTTGTGCAGGCATGAATTGTGCTGCTTCACAACTCTCATTTCTCAAAGCATTGCCTTTTGTCTCTTGCTCTCAAGTAGACTTTAGCGTGACATAGGCGGGGTTTAAAAATGTTTTGTAGAAAAGCTGCACCTTGCAAGTTTATCCAAGTTTCATGGAGAAGGGATTAGTTGAGATGTGTGGTAGAGGACGCTTTATAATACTATAAACAATGAAAATTATCTCAAAGCATATCCAACGGGACTTTACTAATTTGACCCTTCATTTATCCACGGATTTGTTTGTTTTGAATTCTTATTTGTCCATGCCATGTTCTCCCATATTATTGGGACACATGCACATGATTGATGGAGATATAGAGGGAGAGAAAAAAAAAGGAAAGATATAAGCTGGTTTAGGGTGGGCCGCGTCAGACATGGCGTACTGCCTGAACATTCCCGGAACACATCATTTCCTCCACCACATATGGGTTGGGTTTTAGGGTTTGCAACCAACCAGGACAAATAGGAACCATTTGAGGGGTCTGGTTCGGTAGTTTTTTTCTCTCTCTTTCACCTGTCCGGACAATGTATGATCTGTGTGCCCGGACAAATAGGGACTAATATCCAACCCATCAAAAAATGCCTCGTAATTGGCTCTTTCTTACCATGTTTTTCTTTTCTTCATACCTTTTTTTTGGTAGGGACTGGAAGAGCTGGTTTCGAAAAATTCTCAAAAAAGATAAAATTCATTTTTTATTCACAATACAATCATAGTTCAATAAATACCTTTTTTTAAAAAAAATTGGCGAGACACACCTCCACACGCCCTTCGACGATGCTAGATGAACCACCGGGATGGGGGCTAGGTGGGGAGAGCCTTATTCCATCATCAGGGAGCCGCCGACGTCTAGCCTTTTTGAGCCGGAGAAAAATCCTAACAAAACTCAGAAAAAGCATTTAAAACAGAGCCCTCCCGCCGGCATGGGCCGGGATCCACCACGCCTCCACTAGGCTGCGTCTGACTTGGCCACGCCTCCATAGTTATTTATTCTGAGGACAGAACATTAATTGCTAATGAATAGATGGAGATAAAAAAGAAAGGCCCCCACATCGTCCTCCTCTGCTCTGGCTACACGAGGGAACCTTGCCCCGACGCCACCAACCCAATAACCACCTTCTCCTGCCTCGACAACACCAAAGGCCACCACCGATGAAGCATGCATGAGGGCTGAGGAAGATCGTGGTCGGTGTGGTGCGTTTCCTTGATAGTGACTAGTGGATCATGTTGTGGTGCTATTCCCTTTCCTGTGGCAAAATTGGTGTGCACTCTGGTGGTAGTTGTGGTTGTGATGTGTTGTTAAGTAGGGTGTGGGATGGCAAGCCTCGCCGGTGTAGAACTAGAGTGTTGCCCGATATGTGTGCTTGCATGGAGGTGTGTAATACAGGGGCCATTGATGCTTAGGTGAGTGGGACAGACAAAGGGGAAAAGAGGTGCGAAATGGTGGTTGGAAGTGGTGACCTAACAGTGCTGGTCCTAGGCACAATGGCTTTTGTCTGGCCGGTCAGGCGTGGATCGTAGGAGTTGGTGGTGTGCCAGAGTTTGGGCCAGTGGAGTAGCCGACCGACATGGGGTAGTGTAGTTGTTGGGGGCTTCGTCTTGCCAACATGCCCCTTTGATGGTATAGCGGCATGGTAGAAGCCCCCGAAAGGCCTCAGTGGTTCCTCTTCCGGTTGTACAATGTCAGGGGAAGGTGCGCTGGCTGCCCCGTGGTAGTTCGACATTTAGGATTCTTATTGCTTCGAATGAAAGTTTTGCCCGACTTTGTGGATGCCGTGCGTCGTTGTGAACCACCCCCCCCCCCCCCCCCCCACATATGTCAAGGGTCCATCACTTACAGGGAAAAACTTGACTAATCTAGCTGAGCCAAACTATTGCACTATCTTTGTTGTCGTTCATTTCTTGGAGCGAGCCATGGTCCTCAGAGTTTTGACATCATCATTGGCGCGTCCTAGCATTGGCATTACGTAAGAGGTAGGTGACGTCGAGTGCGATGAAGGTTGTCATCTTCCTAGATTATGGTGCGATCCAGGACTGCTTCCCTTTGGTGTTGGCTTCTCTCTCCGATGGTTGGGGAGAGGGCAAATTTCCCTCAAATTAACTGAGTATTAGTAGTTTTTTTGGTCAGGTTTTCCTTATAAATCGGATCACCTATATTCTTCTTATGGAAATTGTGGGTATCTCCTCTCACGTGAAGAGGTTCTTAGGAAAAAACAATAGAGAGACACACAGATTATTTATTTCAGGTCATTCGCTAAATATTTGAACATGTTATCAATTATTATTTGGCTCAATTCACTGATATAGTAGTACTAATAAAAAAATAGAAATAAAAATTCATGTCATCGAGAATTTATGTCCTGAGAAATGTGATTGTTACTTCCATACAAAGGTCTTTAAATTTTAGTGCGTTGGATTGTAGCCAAGGATCTCTCTTGGTCAAAATAAAAGATAAATGGTACTCATATATGTGTCTGCCACGCAAAATCATAGACTGGTGTATGAGTACTATTTCCCACTCCGCATCCATGTGGTGTGCCTTTCCAACCATAAATTTTAAGGCACTTTACATCGATGGTTCATACGTAAACATCTGCCATCTTCTATTCTTATCCTTGGTCCTATTTTTATTTTTACTCCTGCAATACCATGAGTTTTATATGCTTCCATGCACACCTTAATCAAATTTCTTATGTCTCTTGCTCTTCTAAGCCATTGTAACTTCTATTGGAAATTGCTAAATATTATGTCTTACTCAATCTCATTTTTGCTTGTAGCCACAACTCGTCGTTCCTTGGTCCATACATGGTATCATACTTTCCTTGTACTCCCTCTGTTTCTAAATATAAGACCTTTTAGAAATTTTAACATGGACTATATACGGATGTATATAGACATATTCTAGAGTGCAGATTCAGTCATTTTGTTTCCGTCCGTATTGGAATCTCTAAAAGGGCTTATATTTAGGAATGGAGGGACTACGTCATTTTGTACATGCATATATTATTTCACTCTTCCAAAATTTACAACATTAGCTCATGCATGTCATCTTGGTGGTATTTTGCTAATGCAGACGTACATATGTTTTTATATCATTAATCCCATGCATGCTAATAAATCTAGGAAACCGATACATGTTCGTCATGTTACTTTCACACTGGTCATTCATCACAGTATAATAAATTCCACAGAATTGAAATCAAATTTCTAATTTTGTAATTATTTATTCCACATTAGTGTGTTTTTAAATTAAAAAATGAACTATTAATGTGTACACTTAATTTATTCTGAAATTTTGCAAGCGATGTCCTTCACATAGAGTTTCTTATGTATAAATTGGAGATGCACTCTTTATCGATCAAATAAAAGTCTTATCCAAAACAATTACTAAAAGGGTTAATTATCCTTTTGCCCTCAGTGGTGTCTCTGTGCTCAGTTTTGCCCTCAGTTGTGAATCATGCTCAGTTTTGCCCCTAGTCTGTCCGCACCGACTCGTTCCGTGAACACTGCTGTCTCTGTCAGGTCATCGTTTTGACTCGGCCCTTACAGGTGGGATCAGGCGGCTGAGACGCGCTACACGATCAGACCGTTGCTCTCTTGGCTTGTGGGACCCAGCAAAGAGCCGTTGAGCAGAGAGCCGTTGCGGGTGTGCGATATAAGCGGCGGCGCGCGTCCCACGGGGTTCGCAGCTGTGAGCAACAATCAGCTAGGCTGGGGAGCTGGGCGCGGGCGACAGAGAGAGCGGCGGTGACCACTGTTGGTATCTTGGAGCTGGACGTGGGCGATAGAGAGAGCGGCGGTGACCACTGGCGACAGAGAGAGTGGGCGACAGAGAGCACGGCGGTGGGAAGATTACTGTGGAGGGCGCGGCGGCATTGGGATCCCCTTCGGCTCCGAGCTCGATGTCTTCTTCAAGCTCCCGCGCCACCGCGCGGATCCAGAGCCCAGCGCGCGTGGAGATGCCGATCTTCGTCTGTCCGCGGTGCTGGGCGGGCGTTGATCGGAGTGTTTCTCACACACCGAAGAACCATAATCGTCCGTTCTACATGTGCAGCGAGAATGGGGTAAGAATCGGGGCAATTGCACCATTTTCGTGGTCGTGATCCTTGAGCAATACGGTTGATCTGTTTGGCGTTCATGCAGGTGAAATATTTCTTCCTTTGGGTCGATGCTCTGGCCAAGACTCTGATGAATGAACTGCAAGAAGAGCACGAAGAATGGTTGCCCGTCCTGCCACGAACGGCAGTGGCCGCAGCACGAGCTCCAGAAGAAGAGACGGAGGGCGGAGCATGCAATGACAGAGAGCCAACTGTTGAGCTTAGGAGGTTGAACAAGAAGGTTAGGAAGCTCCAAGATCAAGCACAAATACCCATTTAAAATTACTTTTGGGCATTTGTATGTATGGTAATCGCACTGGGTGTAATGTTGAAATTGTATGGAAAGGCCTGAATTATGCAGGAATTTGTAAGCTTGAAATTGTATGAGAAATTCACCTTGTTTAAATGTTGGTCAAAATTGTTTAGATGTTGAAAAAAGGGAGAAGAAATGACCAACATTTAAATATGTTGAAAAAGGGAGAAGAAATGAGAAATTCAGAAACTTTGATCAATGAAATGTAGCTCTCTGCTCTGCCTTTCTGTAAAAAAAAAGTTTCTCTGTGGGCCAAATTCAAAGCCGAGAGCCGAGAGCCAAGTGCCGGCTAGACTAATGGACCAACTGCATCCAATTAGGCCCATTCGGGGGTGGGCAAATGAGATCTCTTGCGTGTTTTTCTGTTTTCTGTTCTGATTTAGTTTAGGCAGTAAATCATTTTATTTAATTATAAAACTTTTTGTGGAAGCTAATTGAATTATTCCAGAGCCAAACAATTAAGTTCAGAATTTTTTTGGAGCTGTTGAATATTTAATACAATTTAATTACTCCAATTCAAATACATCGTGATTTAAATCAAAGACCAAAATGTCATGGAAAATATGCCTCGGCTCTCGTTCAGGTTTACACCTGGTGCCAAAATTAATGAACATTTTTTAAGGGCATTACATTGAGAAAAAAATAATTTGTCTGGACTCGAACCCAGGACCGCGTGGGTTTGTGGCATTTAGGGCTGCGCTGGTAACCGCTAGGGCAGATGGAAAGACTTTGACATGGATAGGGAAGGAAACTATACATAGTGAGACCGTGACTTGGTTTAGGGTTTAAAAACGCATGTTTGTACTGAATGTTTGCACACGCGTGACAGTGGTTTTCCTTTGTTTTGTACTGAACTTTTGGAGGGTTGGAAAGGCATGTTTGCACTGCCACATGATTCTGGTTAGAGTGGCACTTGATTTAGGGTTTAAAGGGAATAAATGTGCATGTTAGTTCATGACTCGGTTTAGGGAAGAAATGATATCTTTGGGCACGAACATTTTTGAACACACATAATAACTTAGATAGATAAGATGCAAGCCACCGTACCCTTACATAGATGGGTACCCTACATATATAAGTCTAGGGACACGACACGACACGGCACGCACGACATAGAAAAGCAACAAAATAAAAATGATAAAACTAAAACATGACGAGCTTGACGAACAACTTCACTCCGGGCTCGCACCCCTTCTTGAACATCTTCATCTTGACCTTTCTTCCACCTTGGCCGCGCCCCTTCACCACCGTCTTCAACTTCACTCCTCCTCCTCGTCGTAGGGAAGGGAGTGCATCTGGTTTTCGGTGGGGAAGATGCACTCGTAGTTGGTGAAGATGTTGTGATGGACTCGTAGCCGCACCAATACACTTGGCCGAGGAGATCGCGCGCGTCAAACGGGTTGGCGAAGGTGACCGTGAGCAGTAGGAGGATGCCGGCGCGGTCACGAACCTCGTTGAGGGTGAACATCCTAGGCGAGCCCCGTGGGAGGTGGGCATAGCCGGCTCTGAGGAAGGCACGGGCTAGCTCGACGGACCCCCTCCACCTGGAAGTCACCCACACACGGAGCTCCCTCTCCACGAGCACGCCCGGTGGGTAGCGCACCTCCGGCACGACAGGCGGACGAAGGAATGTCGGCCCATTGTACTGCATCTTCACTTGGTGCTTGGGGTTCTTGGAGAGGATGGAGGTCTCGATCGCTTGGGTGTTTGAAGTTGGAGAGAATAGATCTGGCTTGGTGGTGAGTGGGAGAGAAAGAGAGGCATATAAATAGGTGAATCCGGGCGAACGGTCCAGTGGGAGAGGAAGAGAGAAGGGATGCGAACAGTGTGTGTGTGAATCCGGGCGCGTGCGTGTGTATACGGGCGCGTGCGTGTGTATCTGGGCACCGAAATGATAGGGCTGTTGTTTGACCGGACGCGTGCATCTGAATCACTGCGTGCATGGCCACGTCGCTCGCCTCCCGCGCATGCATGCCCACGTCCGCCTCCCGTGCATGCATGCCCACGTCGCCGCACATCCCATGCATGCAGGCCTGGAAAGGCTGAGACGGGCATTAAGAACGCTCACAGGCCCAGACAGCGAGACGGCCCAACGGTCCATCCAGCGCGCCCAGTACGTGTTGAGAAAAAAAATCGGACAGCCAATCAGATTGCATCTCGGGGATCGCCCTCCTCCTCCCTGCAGATTCCTTCTAGAAGGGTTAGATCGACGGTCCTTGTTCGGCGCTAGGGTTCGATGGACGGTCCTTGTTCAGCGCTAGGGTTAGCGGGGTTTGGGAGGGGTTTGGAGTAGTCAAAGATAGGTTTGACCAGATTTCAAATGATCATAATAAATTAAATAAAAAATAAAAAAATGAAAAACCTGCGCACATAGTCTTTTTAAGTCATATACTAACGATTTAAGTTGATAAACAAGGTCTACATACATTGAAACAAAAAGTTCATGTGTCTCATGTGATATCTCAAGTATCTCAAACTCTCTTGTATGAAGTGAAGAGAAGTGTTTTGGGGAAATGAACATGAAAATTTCAAAAGCCTCACCGCAGCTTCATTTTAGAGTGATTAAGAAGGATCCAGGCTTAGTTTTTCATTTTCATGTTTTAAATTTCTTTAAATGTTGGTCAAAGTTAGGTTTGACCAGAATTCAAATGGGCATAATAAATTAAAAAAAAATCAGTAAAATGAAAAACCAGCGCACATAGTCTTCTTATGTCATATACTAGTGATTTAAGTTGATAAACAAGGTCTACATACATTCAAATAAAAAATTCTGACGTATGAAGTGAAGAGAAGTGATTTGGGGTTTGGAACATGAAACTTTCGAAAACCTCACCATAGCTTCATTTTGGAGTGACTAAGAAGGATCCAGGGTTAGTTTTTCATTTTGATGTTTTAGACTTGTTTAAATCTTGGTCAAAGTTAGGTTTGACCAGAATTCAAATGAGCAAAAAAAAAATAAAAAAATCAATAAAAAAGAAAAAACAGCGCACATAGTCTGTATATATATAATATATGTGTAGGAAAGTTATTTGGCTGATTTAGACAAGGTCAAAAAAAACTTTGCTTAGAAATGAGGCCGTTTACCCTACCTTTGGAGCTCTTTTTATCACATTTTTCATGAATATGAGTTTACCCTACCAAAGTTTCGACAGAATTGCAACATCCAAATACCATGTCAAATTTGAAGTTCTAACATAGGTCCAACATCATTCAAACATAGTTCTAACATAGGTCCAACATCATTCAGCAGAAATACAACATTATTCATAATGTTTCATAATTATTCATAAATAGCGTTGGGGCTTCTGTTTGATCCTTGAGATTCTTGCCATCACTTTGCTCCTCGTGCACCTTGTGCTTATTGTGCTCATTGCTTCTTCTCTTCTCCTCTTGGTTGTCGGTACCTTGCGCGTCTTCTTCAAACCTACCGCAGAGCTGTACAAAACATAAAGGGTAATGAGATCATGTCAAGTGATAAATGTTGCAAGATTTACATACCTAGCAGAACTCACAACGACAGAAGGTTGGTCACCATTTGGAGCCTCACTTGGATCATCATTTGGAGCCTCATTTGGATCACCATTTGGAGCCTCACTTGGATCATTATTTGGGTCCTCACTTGGATCACCATTTGGACCCTCACTTGAATCATCATTTGGAGGATATTTTGGATCATCGTCAAAATCATGCGGCTGTTGACCATCATCATTTGGAACCTCGTCAAAATCCTCATCTGATGCAACCGGCTGTTGACCATCATTTTCATCATCTGTTGCGGCAACCGGCTGCTGACCAACATTTTCATCGAAGCCTTCCTCGAAACACTCTCCGAACGCTAGATCTACTGTGTTATCACAATACTTACCAAAATGACCAGACCCACCACACCATGTGCACTTACGCTTCCTCGCTCCAAGTCCAGCTCCTTCGCTGTGAGATCTGATTCGACTCTTCCTTGGTCTACCTGCTGCTCTCTTCAGAACTGGAGCGCAAAGCTTGAATCCAGGGTACACTATGTCCCATTGTTGTTTTCCCTCCATAGCAGGCAAGACATACACATATGTGGCTTTGAACCTTACAACAGAGTAGTAATCATGCACATACTGCTGTATGTTCCCTCCTGGACCTGAGAGAGAAGTGATGAAAAACAAGGCATGAATGCATGGCAACCCAGTTATCTGCCATTGCCTACAACTGCAAGTCCTAGCTTCTAAATCCACTGGATATCTCCATTCCCTCTTCTCTTTATCCAAATATGATATCTCTGTTGTGGTACCCGAGCAAAGAGTCATGTTCATTTCCAAGCCTGTTGTTTTCTGCTTCAGTTCAGTCATCACGGCAGGGATGATAATGTGGCCCATGAATTTTGCCTCGGCTATTCCTGCACGATAATGAAATTTCTGCATGTATTCTATCCTTATCCTGTCAAGCAAATCCACCACATAATGACACTTTAGTTTCCGGATCGTTGAGTTGAAAGACTCTGCTAAATTATTGTGCACATAGTCAACTTTGCTCAGTTCACTGAATTGGCTTCTGGCCCATAACTTGGAGTGGTGTGTTTCCAAGCATTCCTTCACTTTGGGATTCATGTATAACTGCCTCAAGTGGTAGTTGTGCTTCTTCACACTGCAAGTCAAAGATGCTGGCCATAAATTGTCGGTATACACATTTCCTTTATATTTCTTCACAAAATTTGCAGCAAGGTGACGCATGCATTCCCTATGCTCTACTCCAGGGAACACATTGTCCACGGCCACTTCTAAACCTTTGCAGGCATCTGGATAAATTACCAACCCATTGTTATGTGCAATAGCCCGGCGCATATTATGCAAAAACCAAGTCCAGCTCTCCTCAGACTCTGTCTCCAGCACACCGTACGCAACTGGAAATACAAAACTGTGTGCATCAACTACACAAGCTTCTACTAACTGTCCTTTAAACCTCCCTGTGAGAAAAGTAGCATCAATTGCCAAATACGGCCTGCATCCTGCCAAAATTCCCCGGCGACAAGCCTCAAAGCAGAAAAAAACCCTCCTAAAGCATTCCTTGGTCTTTGTCTCTCCCCTGAATGTGTACTCCACGGTGTGGTGGTCAATATCTACAATACTACCTGGGCTGGTCCTCTCCACTTCACCTTTGAATGAATACAACAATTGAAAACTTTCCTGCCAGTTACAATAAATAGAATCCATAGCATGTTGTTTACCATTGAACAACCTCATGTATGGTAACTCTATCTTGAACTTATCTTTGATGTTCTTCTGCAATTCCTTTGGACCCACTTGCTGGTTTTCCTTCACCCACTTCTTTACTTCGTCCGGCATCCATCTTGACTTGGCTCTACTGATTGTTTCCTTCCTAAGGGTTGATTCCTGGCATGTGTGCTTAAAAGGGTTCACTTTGACCTGAACATTCGTGCTATTTCGCATTTTAGATGCGAGCATCCTCCATGGACAACCCTCAATCGGATAGTGCACTTTGTAACGTACTTGATCGCTCTTGTCAACTTTGAAAGTACGTTCTACCTTGATGCAGTATGTCACAAGTGCATTTCTACACTCACTCATGGATGCAAAAACGGTACCTTCTTCCATATGAGGGTTCAAAGGGTCCCATTCAACAGCTGCAAGGTCTTCGTCCTCACCCACCGCGTCATCATCCACACGGACATCATTGTCAGCCTTATCTTGGTTTTCAGCCCGAGGTGCCCGTCGTAATTTCTGAATAACATCATAATATAGCTTCTCTTCATCAACCCTAGAATCGTAGGCATCAGGCTCCACTTGAAGGGGGACCCTACTGCCGGTGCCCACGCTTGTCGAGCCACCACGTCGCCGTGCACTAACTGAACTGTTCTGGCTAGAGCTACCATTACGACGACTTGGTTCTGCCTGAGAAGGTGCACCCGCCATCCTAGGTCCAAATGCCTACTCAAGCACATCAATTTGCAGCCTCACATGAAAATTCTCTTTCTCCTTATGCCTAGGAAACATGGTAGCTAGCTCTTCATCATTACTAACTGTCACCCATTTATTTTTCCCATCGTAGTATTTGTATTCCACTTCATCAAGCAAACCCCAAGGATATTGGCTACAAATTACCTCCCCAAATTGTCTGAAACTCCAATTACAAGCCATTGGCAACATATAATCGAAACCTCCTTGGAATTTCTTCTTACTCTTTTGCATTCAACATGTACCGGTCCCTTCTAATGTGCACCAAGAAAGCAAACCGCAACTCGATCCTAACCGACGAAAAATAGAGACGCAATCAGCACACCAATAGCTAAACTAACCGGGCAAACCAACTCGAATCGACTATTGAAATGCACAACTAAGCTCAATCTAAACAGGAGGCGTGACTTACCCCTCGGGAACCCAGTCATGGACGCGGCGGATCTCCGGCCCCATGCCTGCGTCGCCAAATACTCCGGGGTCGCCGCCACTCGCCATTTCGCCCTGGGGTTCACCCTCGTACTTCTTCTGTGTGCACCAGCCCCCCACCTATCAGCGCTCCTGCCGGGCGCACGAAAGGAGGCCACACTGCGGGCCGAGCAGGTGGCGGGCGCCCCACCCGTGGCGTCGCAGGAAGGTGGCGGGAGGAGCAGGTAGCGGTGGAGCAGGACGGCCGCGGCCGCGGCAGCGCAGGTGGTGGCGGCGCAGGTGGCGGCGGCGGCGTAGGACGGCTGGGCGGCGGACGGGACAGAGTGGCGTCGAGTGGCCCGGTTAGAACCCTAGGATTGATTTGGGGACGTTGTTGCGCGGTCCCACATGTAAGCTCCGGACCCACGTCCACGCGGTCCCACATGTAAGCTCCGGATCCACTACCACTATCGCCAATAGACGGAATAGACTCAAAACTGCCCGTTTGGCCTCGTCATAGTAGTTGCGCATAGTCTAGGGGCAAAACTGAGCACGATTTGCAACTGAGGGCAAAACTGAGCACATAGACACCACCGAGGGCAAAAGGATAATTAACCCTTACTAAAACTGTATTTTGAAGGAAAGCAATATGGAAATTCTCCATCGTATAAATTTGTGAAGACTTTTAATGCATGTGGTGTGGCTTTGCAGAAAAAATTTGGGTTGCTCTCCCATAATC
Source organism: Thinopyrum elongatum (assembly GCA_011799875.1). Classification (NCBI taxonomy): domain Eukaryota; kingdom Viridiplantae; phylum Streptophyta; class Magnoliopsida; order Poales; family Poaceae; genus Thinopyrum; species Thinopyrum elongatum. The sequence goes on along the minus strand of CM022303.1, from coordinate 37,624,294 downwards.
AATATCTCTTTTCTTGATCCATGACAATTGTTTCACGTATTTTCGTTGTTGTCCATCATGAGAATACTATTTATGGAACCGAACCTATAATACACGTACTCGTAATACATGAGGTCTTGTGTGATATTATTTTATAAAACAAAGGCAGAGTTGGTACGATCATATAGACATCACGTACGTAGTAGCTAGCTGGTACATATGGAAGAATCAATTAGCATACCTGTTCACGTCCAGACGCATGCATACGTGTGTGTTTGTGCTCGGCCCCAGATAGCATTTCCCCTTGAATCGACTTGATCGTGCCGCCACCATCGTGAGTCTAGCGACCATGCGGCCACGCCGCTGCACTCCTGTCCCGTGGCACGCTTTCTGCCGCTGCCGTCGGCCGCCCACCGGTGTAGGCTAGCAGCTACTATACGAGTATAGACATACTTTTAGTTCATTGTCATATTTCTCCTCATGCCGGTAATTGCACAACTATATCCATCTTTTATTGTAGTTATGTTGTTCTAAATGTTATAGACCGCCACCTGCATGGCAGTAGTGGCAGCGGGCGGTGCGCTGGTGAGATCGCACGAAGCATGAGGTCGTCACGGTTCTTGGCTTCTTGCTTCCAGCGGGCGGTGCGCCTACGTACACACGCACAGGTCTTAATCTTGAATGATGCTATCTTTTTTAAAGGAAAAGAAATCATTAGTGCTTATTTGGTTGGGCCATACTAGGTCTGATGTGCGTGAGATAGTAGATTGGAGTTAGGTTGGGCCAGATTTGGCCTGATATGCCTGAGATAAATTGAGTTACATTAAATCTGAGCCATCAAAAACTACTTAATTAATGTGGGTCCACCTAATCAAAGGCCAGATATTTCTGATTAATGTGGAATTTTCTAGCTAATTCCTCTATTTTTGAGCTGTTTTTTGCTTTTAGTAAATAAGTAGATAGATAAAGGGGCCTTACTAACCAAAATAGCAAATGTAAGAGACATTTGTAAATTATATACGTTTATGTATATAGAAACTACAGAACAATAGTAAGTGGACAGTCTTACATATGGAACAATAGTAAGTCCGAAGGCTGTCACATCTCACTTGCTGCCTAAAATATGTTCTTTTTTCACCAGAATGCAGATTTAACAGATTCTAGTGATTGAGTCCAGGGTCGCCCTCAAAACAAGATCATCCTTGCTTGACTTTTTGTAGTATTTATTTGTAGTTTTTGTAGACTTGCCAAGTCATTCCTTCCAGCAGGCTGATCACACAAAAGTGTCCCCATATTGGAAGAGTGTTAATTCAGTGGCCAATTAACGGAATAATAGCAATCAAGATTGTTTTTACTAGAGAAAACATATATATCTACTTAAGGTTTTGTAGGCAGTAATTTTTCAATAACCTAGTTTGGCTCCCATGGTAGCGTTTCTGGTTTCTGCCATGGCAGCCGTTTTCTACGCCGTAGCGGCAAACCAGGTTCAGTTTGTTCTGTTAGCGTTTTTTGTCAGGTTAGTTAGCACTCAAGGCACGAGATGCATTATGTGCAATCCGTGGAGAGTTTATTGCGGCCATGGACTGCGTGCTCGATCGTGGGATGGTCCGATCCGGTAAGAGCTCCTGGGCCGCGGCATGATCTAGTTCTGTTGACAAATGAAAGGTGAAGAAAACAGAACAGCAGCAACATTTGGGCTGCGCAAAATCTCTCTGTCTCTCCCTCTCTCTCTCTCGCTCTCTGTGTGTCACGTGAACTGAATTGAGTGTCGAGACGCTGCATGTAATAGCACATGCATGTCGAATATTAAACATGAAGAAGCACACCTCATTGTAATCAGCTGCAGCAGAAGCTAGAGCTGATTGTGGTGCACAAACATAGCATTTCAGGAAATCACCTGTTTGCTGCCACTGGTCGCCATCAGTGGCTGAACTTGCTACGCCTCCGGCAACCCGATCAGGGGGCTCTGACCCATGTTCTTTGCGTCTCTCTCTCTCTCTCTCTCTCTCTCTCTCTCTCTCTCTCTCTCTTTGTGTGTGTGTGTGTGTGCTGTGATCGGTTTACCGTTTGCTGCCTTTGGAGCGATGCAGGCTGCAGCTGAATTTAAGGAGTTGTAATCCAAGTATAAAATTACAGATAATGACCAAAAGCGAAAAGGTGTGACTACTCCTGGGTGTAGTACACCCGAGTTCGCAATTTTTTTTAAAAAGTGATAACACAGAATCGAAAAAATCTGAAATTATGAGACAACAATCTTTATCAGATGTTTGAGCTTCTTGCAAAATTTCAGCCAGAAATAACATTTGAGGAGTTCTCAAACACTGCACAAAACTTTGAACATTGATTTTTTTGCCGAGAGCTCCTCTATTGTTATTTTTGGCTGAAATTTTGCAAGAAGCTCGAGCATTTGATAAAGTTTGATGTCTCAAATTTTCAGATTTTTTCGACTTTGTTTGATCACGTATTTCCAATTTTTTGCAAACTCACACCCGAGAGTAGAAAATCCACTCTCGACCAAAAGCGCTGAGACTAAAGTATGCACAAGGCCTGCGTCGCATGAGCTTTCGCGTATATGATTTACCCTTTTTACGCTTTTGTGCAGGCATGAATTGTGCTGCTTCAAAACTCTCAAGTATTGTCTCTTGCTCTCAAGTAGACTTTAGCATGACGTAGGAGAGCTCCACTTTGCAAGTTTATCCAAGTTTCAAGGAAAAGGGATCTGTGAGCCGGATGTGGTAGAGGAAACTCTGTATTATCCGAACAAGGAAAGAGCTAAGAGCATCTTCAAACAACTTGGGCTAATAGGGCCCTTCATTTGTCCACGGCTAATCCGCTTAACCCTATATGTCCATGTAGGCAACTGTGTTAACCGAAGTTATCCAAACATGCATATCATTGATGGAGCTGGAGAGAGAAAAGAAAAAGAAAGGAAAGAGATAAAGTCATGTACAACATGACGGACTGCTCGGACACACCCAGACAACCTCATTTCCTTTCCACATATACCGGCTGGGCTTTAGGGTTTGCAGACAACCTCATTTCCGTTCCACATATATGGGCTGGGCTTTAGGGTTTGCAGACAAACCGTACAAATGTGAACGATTTTAGGAGTCTGGTTGGGTAGACTACTTTTCTCTCTCTCTTCTGTCCGGGCATTGTTAGGACTGTGCACCCGAACAATTGGGGACAAAGTGGCGGGGGTGTTCAGTTGGAGATGCTCTTATATCCAACATTTTTGGTTCCATCTCTAGGCCACCAACAAATACCTCGTAATTGGCTCTTTCTTACCAAGGTTTTTTATACCCTTTTTTTTGTTCCATCTCTGTCCGGTTTCTCAAAGCTCTGAAAATATTAAAAAAAATTGAATTCATATTTTTTTACAATTCACAATATACAATGGCGAAGCTATTAAGAGAAGCTCCAACCGGATCCCACACTTCCCCCTATATGTCTTGGCGGACAGCTAGAACACCCCTCAGCCGAAAAAAGCCACCCAGCAAACTCAGCCCATATGTCCGAGCTGTCCGACTCCCGTCAAACCCGCACATATTTGGGGCGGATTTGGGGATGCGTGGACGCACCCGCAACGTCGGACCTGATTGCATGGATTCATCCAAAATCCTCCAAATCGTCCCGAACTCTCGCCTGACTTGCCGTCTTTGTCTCACTTATGTCCTCGCCTGCATCGTCCTTCCCTAGCTCCGTTGCCGTCACCACTAGCCGCTGTCCCTCATGGAGTTCCTAACTGCATCTGTACGTCCTACTCCACTGGACGTACAGCTTGCCTGCCATGTGTTCGAAAAAATGTCAAGGCTGTTTTTTTACCTTCTTTTGCTCATTTGTAGGCAAATGATGGATTCATCGGCTGATGTGTTTACTCACCAGGAGTTGATGAGTTCAATTTCAAGGAGCTTATCGGTCTGTTCGATTCGGACATTGATGACGAAGAAGATGCTACCTTAATGGTGATTTTGCACATCCTTGACGAAGTAGGGAAGAAAGAGGAGCATGTTGTCAACTTCAAGGGTTCGATGTCGACCATGATAATTCTTGCCTGTGATAGGGTAAAGGGCCAATGGATATCTATAACGATTATTTCAAACCTGACCCGATATTCCATGTGGTTTTTTCTGGTGATGCTTCCAGATAAGCATTACTTTCTTTTTACGCATAGTGCATGTTGTGAAGGGATATGATCCTTACTTCACACCGAGGAAGGATTTTTGTGGCCAATTGTCACCCTCACATACGCATAAATGCATAATTGCTCCGTGGATGCTTACATATGTTACAATCGGAGATGCTGTTGATGGGTTGTCTAGATGGTGAAATCTTCCTATACACTCGTGAAGGTGTTTGAACCGGAATACATGAGAGAACGAATTGGCAAGGACACAAAAAAGTTATTGGCAATTGGAGCAGCAAGAGTTTTTTTAAGTATGCTTGTTTCAGTCGATTGTATGTGTTGGTGATGGAAAAACTGGCCAGCAGGTTTCAAAAAAGTTATAGGCAATCTGGTTATAGAGATAAACATGACAAAGTAGGCCTGTCCACGCGGTTGGTGCAGCTTGTCCCTTCCTATAGCTCACGGGTTTGAGTTCTCTCTTATGTACCCACATTTTCTTTTTTTTTAATACGCACATGGCTCATATTCCACCGAGACAGAGGCCAGCGGGGTGCAGAGAGAAGCGCAAAAAGCACAAGAGGTAGGCAACATACAATCATAGGACCATGCACACACACACACACAAACACGAAGGAGCCATACCACCACACCATGGGCCGTGAGATGTTAGAATTAACACACGGATGTTATTTCCCATTCTTTTACATTGAAATTCAAAAATTCAAATTATTTTGAACTGTTACATTTTTTCTCAGTAACCATCGGAAAGTCCAGTCACCGGTCAGTTACCGGAAATCTCGAGCGAAAAAAACCCTTGTTATTTACTAATGTAGTCCCTATGTAAGAAGGGAACCACATGTGTTCACCCGGTGGGTCTATCCATCCGAGTCAACCGCCTTCATGGCCGCCAGATCTGTTACTGATCAGATTGTCAGGAGCCAACCTCCGCCACTTCACTTTCATGCAACTTGACATGTGTTTCAGAAGCGTTTCCGTAACCCAGCCCCTTTTGTACACCACGTCGTCGGCTCTTTTGAAACATTCTCCCTGTTTCAGAAGATTTCTGTAACATCAGTGATATTACAAAACTTTCTTCCGCACCGTCATTTAAAAAGCGAAGACAGAAAGAATTCCGCAACATTAGCTCTGTTGCAAAACAATTTCTGCCATGATATCTCCGTTGCAAAAGTTCTGCACTCTGTTGCAAAAGTTCTGCAACATAAACACTGTTGCAAACATCTGAGTGCAACATCATCCTTGTTGCAAAGCTGGTACACTAGTAGAAAACAGGGCTTTGGTCCAGGCCTGGCCAGCCCATTAGTCTCGGTTCAGTGACGAACCGGGACCCATGGGGGCATACGTCCCGGTTCGTGCGCCCAGGGGGCCGGCCGGGCCTCCTGGGGCATTGGTCCCAGTTCGTCTGGACCCTTTGGTCCCGGTTCCAGACACGAACCGGGACCAATGGACCTCGCTCCTGGCCCACATCCATTGGTCCCGGTTCATGGCTAGAACCGGGACCAAAGGAGGTCCTTTAGTCCCGGTTCCAGCTCCTTTAGTCCCGGTTCCAGCCTCCAACCGGGACCAATGAGGCGCCTATATATACCCCCTCGCCCGCAAGCAGAGCACTCCACTGCTCTGTTTTTTCTGGCCGGCTAGGGGAGGGCTTTGTGGTGCTCTAGCTCACCTCCTATGCACATGAGGTGTTCGATGAAATGCCCGAGCCACACTACTTAAGCTTTCTTCTCTCCAAGCTCGACCTCCAAGCTCCATTTTCCTCAAGATTTGTTTAGGTTTAGCGGTCCGTCACGTCCCGTCCCCGTCTTCACCGCCGTCGATCGCCCGTGCCGATCTCGTCGCCGGCACCACCGTGGTGAGCCTCTTGTTCTAATCTTCTTTCTAAAAGAGAAAAAAATTCTTACTTGTATGATTTAGATAGATACTTGTATAATTATATATAATGCACGCAAATGAACCGGCAATGGATGTACGGTGACAGACGCACCTCCGAGTACGTTAAGGGCGTGCATAATTTTCTCGAAGTGGCTGAGGCAAACAAGCAGAATGGTTTTATGTGTTGTCCATGCCCTATATGTGGGAATACGAAGTCTTACTCTGACCGGAAAATCCTTCACACCCACCTGCTTTATAAGGGTTTCATGCCACACTATAATGTTTGGACCAAGCACGGAGAAAGAGGGGTTATGATGGAAGACAGCGAAGAAGAAGAGGATGATGACAACTATGTGCCCCCTGAATACGGTGATCCTGCAATGGGGGAAGCTGAAGATCAAGAGGAACCAGACGATGTGCCCGATGATGATCTTCGCCGGGTCATTATTGATGCAAAGAGACAGTGCGAAAGTGAAAAGGAGAAGCTGAAGTTCGATCGTATGTTAGAGGATCACCAAAAAGTGTTGTACCCCAATTGCGAAGATGGCAACACAAAGCTCGGTACCGTACTGGAATTGCTGCAGTGGAAGGCAGAGAATGCTGTTCCTAACAAAGGATTTGAGAAGCTACTGAAAATATTGAAGAAGAAGCTTCCAAGGGATAACGAATTGCCCGACAGTATGTACGCAGCAAAGAAGGTCGTATGCCCTCTAGGATTGGAGGTGCAGAAGATACATGCATGCCCTAATGACTGCATCCTGTACCGCGGTGCGTATGAGGATTTGAACGCATGCCTGGTATGCGGTGCATTGCGGTATAAGATCAGACGAGATGACCCTGGTGATGTTGACGGTGAGCCCCCCAGGAAGAGGGTTCCTGCGAAGGTGATGTGGTATGCTCCTATAATACCACGGTTGAAACGTCTGTTCAGAAACAAAGAGCATGCCAAGTTGATACGATGGCACAGAGAGGACCGTAAGAAAGACGGGAAGTTGAGAGCACCCGCTGACGGGTCGCAGTGGAGAAAACTCGAGAGAAATTACTGGGAGGAGTTTGCAGGTGACGCAAGGAACGTATGGTTTGGTTTAAGCGTGGATGGCATTAATCCTTTTGGGGAGCAGAGCAGCAATCACAACACCTGGCCCGTGACTCTATGTATCTATAATCTTCCTCCTTGGCTGTGCATGAAGCGGAAGTTCATTATGATGCCAGTACTCATCCAAGGCCCTAAGCAACCCGGCAACGACATTGATGTGTACCTAAGGCCATTAGTTGAAGAACTTTTACAGCTGTGGAATGGAAACGGTGTACGTGTGTGGGATGAGCACAGACATGAGGAATTTGACCTGCATGCGTTGCTGTTTGTAACCATCAATGATTGGCCTGCTCTCAGTAACCTTTCAGGACAGACAAACAAGGGATACCACACATGCACGCACTGTTTAGCTGACACCAAAAGTATATAGCTGGACAAATGCAGGGTAGAATGTGTACCTGGGGCATCGTCGATTTCTTCCGACCAACCATCAATGTCGAAAGAAAGGCAAGCATTTCAAAGGCGAGGCAGATCACCGGAAGAAGCCCGCCATGCGTACCGGTGATCACGTACTTGCTATGGTCAATGATTTACACGTAATCTTTGGAAAGGGTCCCGGCGGACTATCTGTTCCGAATGACGCTGAGGGACGCGCACCCATGTGGAAGAAGAAATCTATATTTTGGGACCTACCCTACTGGAAAGACCTAGAGGTCCGCTCTTCAATCGACGTGATGCACGTGACAAAGAACCTTTGCGTGAACCTGCTAGGCTTCTTGGGCGTGTATGGGAAGACAAAAGATACACCGGAGGCATGGGAGGACCTACAACGTTTGCACGAAATAGATGGCATGCCTCCAAAGCAGTATGAAGGTCCTGCCAGCAACGCTTTTACCAAAGAAGAGAAGGAAATCTTCTTTGAATGCCTGCTCAGTATGAAGGTCCCGTCTGGCTTCTCGTCCAATATAAAGGGAATAATAATTATTCCAGAGAAAAAGTTCCAAAACCTAAAGTCACATGACTGCCACGTGATTATGACGCAACTGCTTCCGGTTGCATTGAGGGGGCTTCTACCGGAAAACGTTCGATTAGCCATTGTGAAGCTATGTCCATTCCTCAATGCAATCTCTCAGAAGGTGATCGATCCACAAATCCTACCAAGGCTAAGGAGTGATGTGGCGCAATGTCTTGTCAGTTTCGAGCTGGTGTTCCCACCATCCTTCTTCAATATCATGACGCACGTCCTAGTTCATCTAGTCGACGAGATTGTCATTCTGGGCCCTATATTTCTACACAATATGTTCCCCTTTGAAAGGCTCATGGGAGTCCTAAAGAAATATGTCCGTAACCGCGCTAGGCCAGAAGGAAGCATCTCCATGGGCCATCAAACAGAGGATGTCATTGGGTTTTGTGTTGACTTCATTCCTGGCCTTAAGAAGATTGGCCTCCCTCAATCGCGGTATGAGGGGAGACTGACTGGAAAAGGCACGCTAGGAGGGGACTCAATAATATGTAGCGACGAGCATTCTTGGTCTCAAGCACACTACACAGTTCTACAGAACTCTACCTTGCTGACCCCGTATGTCGATGAACACAAGAACATTCTGCGCTCCAAACACCCGGAGCAGTGTGACTACTGGATTACATGTGAACACATCAGGACTTTCGGCAGTTGGTTGGAAACACATCTCAGAGGTGACAACACTGTTTCTGATGAGCTGTACTCGTTGTCCAGGGGACCATCTTCGACAGTACTGACTTACAAAGGATACGAGATAAATGGGAATACATTTTACACGATCGCCCAAGATCAAAGGAGCACCAACCAAAACAGCGGTGTCCGCTTTGATGCAGCAACCAAGAGGGGAAATGACACATATTATGGTTACATAGTGGACATATGGGAACTTGACTACGGACATGATTTTAAGGTCCCTTTGTTTAAGTGCAAATGGGTCAATATGTCAGGAGGCGGGGTACAGGTAGACCCACAGTACGGAATGACAACAGTGGATCTGAACAATCTTGGGTACACAGACGAACCATTCGTCCTAGCCAATGATGTGGCGTAGGTTTTCTATGTGAAGGACATGTCTACCAAACCGAGAAAAAGAAAAGATAAGGAAGCAAATACATCATACGATGAGCCAAAGCGCCACATAGTTCTTTCAGGAAAAAGAGACATCATGGGATTGGAGGGCAAGACAGACATGTCTGAAGATAATGAAAAGTTTCATGAAATTCCTCTCTTCAAAGTCAAGGATGACCCAAGCACCCTATTAAGCAATGAAGAATATCCATGGTTACGGCGCAATAAGCAAAGGACACAAGCGAAGAAAAAGTGAAGACTTTCTCTCCACAACTATTATGATGATGCCTTTGATCTAGAATATCACTGCAGTTACATGTGAAGAAATGAAATCCCTTTTGTAACAGACGAGTTTCCGTATGAAACCCTGATACTTCGAAAGAGATTGTCCATTTTGTACATGAAGTGCATCCAGTTTTTTCCGTAACCCTCTCAACTTTTTAGCACATGCTATGTGGGTGAAATGATGATACCATGCCAACTTTCAACCTTTTCAGAGTTCATTTGAAGTGCTTTTCAATTTCAGGGTCATATAGCTCAAAAAAATCAGTAAATGCATGAAAAATAACAAATGAAGTCAGAAAGGGTTGAAAATTGATGATGTGGCTTTGAATGGTGTATTTTGAACACACAAAAAGTCTGGAGTTCAAATAAGTTCAAAAAACTAAAATCCCTTTGTAACAGACGAGTTTCCGTATGAAACCCTGATACTTCGAAAGAGATTGTCCGTTTTGTACACAAAGTGCATCCAGTTTTTGCCGTAACCCTCTCAACTTTTTAGCACATGCTATGTGGGTGAAATGATGATACCATGCAACTTTCAACCTTTTCAGTGTTCATTTGAAGTGCTTTTCAATTTCAGGGTCATATAGCTCAAAAAATTCAGTAAATGCATGAAAAATAACAAATGAAGTCAGAAAGGGTTGAAAATTGATGATGTGGCTTTGAATGGTGCATTTTGAACACACAAAAAGTCTGGAGTTCAAATAAGTTCAAAAAAAATGAAATCCCTTTGTAACAGACGAGTTTCCGTATGAAACCTTGATACTTCGAAAGAGATTGTCCATTTTGTAC
>CM022303.1:37444902-37609792 GCA_011799875.1 Thinopyrum elongatum | reverse complement strand
GAATTTGCATATTTCTGATCTTGATAACAGTATGGTGGAGTTTCAAAGTTCTGGCAATCCGCGATCCTGATTGATCAACGAAGTGCTAACAGTTCATTGAATTCCACCTTAGTTAAAAAGAAAGATGAAATTTTGCAGACGAAAGGGCAATGCAGGTATGATCTGCACGGGGGTCATGCGTATGACGAAGTTTAGTATGGGGCTCGAGATTTTATTATCTCGGTTTTCATACACCCTGGAAAGTTAATCTAGTGACTTGAATTATCATACTTGATGATGGACGTTGGTAGCTTCGGTTTGTTTCGAAACCTTAGAAGCCACGTAAAACAAGTTTTTGCATGAACCGATTAGAGGCGTCTAACTTGGTTTTGCAGGATGGTTTGCATGTGCATGTGATGTGGTATAGCAGTACTCATAATAATTTGATTATGTATGAGATGACTATATAATGTAAATTTATTAACATGACCTGCGTGTCATGATTCGGCATGATGGCTGGAGCCATATGATTGCACTTTGATGACCTGCGTGTCAACCGTGATGTAATGCATTATTTTATTAGCTATAAAGATAGCAATATTATCTGGTGCATCGACAAGGTGGTGGCAATCTTCGCGAAGGTGAACATCGACGCGAATGCCGAAGACGAAGAAATACAAGACTTCTCCGTCAGAAAGGGCTATACCACATCATGCTATTATGAATTGCCTGAGATATTTATCCCTTATGATGCACCCTTTTTGATTGCGCGGTAGTCGCTTTTATTAGGGTGATCTCTCACAAAAATATCAAGTAGTTAGTGTTCTTCCAAGTGTAGCACCGTCACGGCACCTAACTTTTCGGGGCATCACATGGACACATGGGTGCGAACGATTAGGGAAGTGTGAGGCGGGTGAGTTGAGACCTCGCAGTGAGATCACTTGGTTGTCTTGACGTTCTGGAGGAGCGTCCTGAGCTCGGAACACGCCCATCGAAAGATGAACAAGAGTCACATAGAGATGTGATTGGCAAGTTGGCCTACCGATTGCAATTCTCGTCACTTGAGATGGACACATCCTTGGCTTTGAATTGTAATATGGATCTTGAATCACTCACAATCAATTATGAGAGATATTGATTTGAGTGGGAGCGCACTGTAGAATTAACTTGTTTAATTCTCAGTGCAATTAATTTTGAACACTGTCTAAGTGTGATTTGCATAATAGTTGTAGAATAATGGCTCGCATTTCCACCTTCCCTGTTAAAATTGAATAGCTGTTAAATATCTGGTTAAAACTTTACGGTTGGTAACGTAATGTGAGGATTGTCCTCAAGAGTGCCGAGAAGGACTTTGTCCTATCGCATACTTTGGTATTCTCTCGCTTATGCTATGGATCATGTGACTCTCGTCCTTCGATCCAAAAGCTAGAATTCCGTTTCAGTCAAGTGCAATACATTTGCTTCCATAGACCTGAACTTCGAAAGTTTGGATAGTTATGTGATATTCATGGAATCTGAAAATCATTTTCAGAGACAAACAAAGGCTAAAAGATATGAGATATCCAAAGCAATGTTTGTTTGCAAACTATTAGTAAAGGAGTTTACTATGCATTAGACTGATAAGAGAGGGATCCGGTAGAACGCCTGTCATATGATGAAAGGTGAATAAAACAATAACTTAAAGATAATGGAAGTATCCGAAGGGTGTTAGTGAAACTTTCACGCCTAGGAAGTCCAGGGCTAACGCCACTCTTAAGTTGGGTGCTTCTGAGAGTAGGAGAAATACTAAAAGTTAAACTGTTAGAAGTATAAAGGCAAAAAGAAAGAAGACTGGAATATCCAGCTCATGTATGAATGTCATACAAGTTTTTGATGTATAGAAGGCTGGTAAAAGATATAGTTCTTGGGAATTATGGTTAAACATGTTAATCACTAATTCTTGGGTATTGTGAGACAATCACAAATATACCCGCTCGATTGCATTCTGTTGCAACTCGATGTAAGAACTACTATGGCCTGAAAGACTAGCCAGGAATGAGGTTTTGGTATACACAGGGAACATAGTAAATGTTACTATACCTTCCATTGGTGTATTACCGTATGTATTTATTTTCATAATTCATTTAGAGTTTCACAAACTCTAGCCCATTGCATAAGGTATCTTGCAAGAAGGTTGTTCATAAGAGAACTTTTGATGTTCGAAGTTATGAATAACATAAGGGCCATACTTTCATTGAGAATGAGATGTATGTTATGAATAATGATATTAATATATTACCTCTAGATTTACTTTCATAATTCATTTTAGAGTTTCATACACTCTAGCCCATTGCAAAATGTTTGTTGCAAAAGGGTTGTTCATAAAAGAACAATTGTTGTTCAGTATTATGAATAACATGAAGGGCCATGCTTCCATCCAGATGGGACGTATGTTATGAATATTGATGGTAATATGATACATCCATAACACTGACGCTAAATGTCGCAAGACTAAAAGAATACCACACAAGTGTGGCACTGCATTTGGTCACATTGGAGAAACCCGCATGGAAAATTCCATTATGATGGATTTTGAAGTCATTTGATTTTGAATCATCTGACACTTGCAACTTTTCTCCGAAAAGTGAAGTGACTAAAATACCGTTCATAGGCTATAAGGAACGAACAAAGAACGTATTGGTGATCATGCATCATGATGTATGTAGTCCAATAAATGTTGTTGCAAGTAGTGAATTTATCTATCTTCAGAAATGACTCAAGTAGATATATGGATATTTACTTGATGAGACGTAAGTCTAGATCTTTTGAATTCAGTCAAAAGGTTTTCAAGAATGAAGTAGAAGTTATTGTAACAAGAAAATTATGTTTCTACAATTGGATTGCAGAAAGAAATATTTGGGTTACAAGTTTAGCGAATGTCTGATGAGTTGTGAAAGGGGTTTCATAACTTGCACCTCCTGGAACACCACTGCAAGTGGAAAGTCCGTGAAGATGTAATCGAACCATTTATGACATGGTAAGATCAAAGATGACATAAATAAATTTGCCATTATCCCTTTTAAAAGGTGATGCTTTAGAGACTGCGGCTTTTACACTGAAAAGAGCTCCATCAGGTCTGTTGAAATGACACCATGGTATGGTACGCCCAACCATGTTATATCTTTTCTTAACATTTGGAATATGGGGCTTGTGTAAAAGGTTACAAACCTATTCCAAATCAGACAAGTGCTACTTTGTAGGTTATCCCAAGTCATTGGGTATTCCTCCCTCACTATACCGAGGCAAATAGGTTTGCCACAAAGAACGGTATGCTTTTTGAAGAAAATGGTTCTTTCGAAAAGGTGAGTGGGAGAATAATGCAACTCGACGAGATAACCAGTATCTCCGTCATCAGGTCAAAGGAAAGAGACCTTGGAAGTAATTCCAGAGTTTCCTACTGCGACTGATACGGAAGTCTCTACAATAAAATGTATGGACTTCGGTCGAACTTGCAGCTGAACCAGGACTCCGTTGCGTGGAAGGTTGCGTTTCTCGGCCAGGCGGTTAAAAACGCGAGGGAGACGAGAGATAAACTAGAGCAGAGCGAAACTGCAGAAGTGAATGCAAGGGTACAAAAGCTAGAGGAACAAGTTGGAGGCCAGCGAGTCTGCCGAGCTACCCAGAAGCTACCCCACCTCCTCAGTCGAGACGAGAAGCAGCGTGGCCTCCACCAAGCTCGTTCAGCAGCCTGACGTTCTACTCAGGCTCCTAGTCTACCCCGTTGATGCTATCACGGATGCTCAACCTTGCCGCTTACGACAAATGGCAGAACCTCAAAGTCAAGGCGGTCTGATCGCTCTGTTGGCCCTACTGCAACCCGACGGAACTTTTCACTGCCGTTCCGATTCACAAGGCTTGGCTATTTGATGGGTTGGGATAAATTTGGGATGAAGTAACAGAGGGATTTGGGAGCTTGAGCTTTGACCACCACTATAGGTGAGAGGGGACTCATCTGGTGTCCCTGCTCTGAAGACCCAGTTCTATGGCGGAGGGAGCACATCAAGCTTCCGAGCTGGACGCCTCCGCCCCGGCCTCGCGAGTCAGGGCATCAGGCACTTAGCCTCTCTCCTCTCCTCCGGTGGGTGATCAGGCACCGCCTCCTTCTCGGCGTGCTCCGGCGACGTGAGGGACGGCACACGCTCCTTCTCCGCCTGCTCGGCGCGTAGAGCACCCACCGTCCCCTCACGCCTTTCAGGCAATGGCGGAGAAGCGAAGAGCGCCTCTTGGCTGCTCCGGTTGCGTGGAAGCAACTCCGCCTACTTCTACAACTCTTCAGCCAGCAACAGAAGAGAAACGCGCGCCGCTCTGTTCTAGCAGTAAAACAGAGCCCAGGGCGGGAGGCAATACAAATTCAGTCCATTCTCTCAAGCCTCTAGAGAAGTGAAAGTTACATACGAGATGACCGAGAGGAAACGCTGGAGATCTGTAAGCCCAAGTGAGGGACTTTTTTGCCAAGAAAACATCCACTCCTGAGGAGGACGAAGATATGATACGAAATGAAGCGAAGAGCACTCCGATGCCCTGAACGACACCACCGTCTCCGCCGCAAAAAACCAACTATAGCGAATTATTGAAAGGACATATCAGGAAGTGGAGCGGTCGGGAAGTACTTGCAGTGATCGAGGTTAGCAATACGAAGAATGGGAAAAAATTCCCCCGCTGGCGAACAAGCGAACCAATCGTGCCCCGGGCCGCTCAAGGTGTCTAGCGATATCGTCGCTAAATCATCCGGGGTGGTGCCAGTACCAATCCTGCAGATTACCTGCCCGACGATGCACATTTGATAGAATTGAGGTTGGACGAACCAATACCGGACACGTTAAGCCTCTCGTCCAAAGGGGACCTGGTATCCTCCTCTAACAGGACGATGATAAAGCGAAGAGTCCATGAGTGGGTACATGGATCCCTGCAAGAGTCTGGCGAGGATACTTGACGTTTGAGAGTTTAAAGAGGAGCAACGGACCGAAATAATCATGTGGAAAGTTGATCTGTTGTCTGTTTCCATTGGAGTCTTCCAGTTTTCAATCAAAATGGGCCCTCGATAAAATAACGTCACTGTACTTGTCTGTAAGTACTTACTTCTGTAATTAAGGTCGATCTTTCAATATATGATAGCTCGCTGTTTTCATTGCATATGTATAATATACATTATCTCACTTATATATGCATATTGAACATCGTCGAATCTGCGAAAGAAAAGCACAAATCTTTGATATTGGGTTCACTAACACACCAATCTACATAGATGAATGGGACGGTTAAATAATAAATCAAAAGGAGAAACGGAGGCCAACTTGTCTACAATCATTGCGTCGAAATAAACAAAAGATAAAATATCTTTCCTACATCTGCAAGTGGTGTTATGTCTTGTGCATATTCGGGAGTTTCCTACTGTACCTACCGAGGTTTATAAGTATGTAATTGATGAGTTATGCATGCGTGCGCAGCTTCCACTTTATTCTCCTAAAGAGATTAAGCTTGAGGCATGTGTATACACGTACACACCGCGCGTCCTCTAAGGTGCCACTCCGTAGACCGTGCAAAACGCGGATCCCAAGGAGTTATTCGGCATGACTAAAATGCTCGGAGAATCGTTCCAATCGTCGGTTATCGCAACATATCGGAAACTTTGTCAATTCCTGCTATCAAGTATTTGTTTTCTTTGTCTGGCAAGGGTTTGGAGAAGAAATATGAGTTCACACCGCTAAAGCTCCGTGGATGCCGGGGGAACGTTGATTTACACACCTCGAAAGTAAGTACTACAGCCTATGGGTATTTCCGCGCATAAGTCTAAAAACCATTGATTCTAGTCTGTTCATCAATACCCAGTTTACTAGGCTGTGCTTATACAGTTGGATTGACCATCTATTTCTTTGTAAAGTGGTGTTAGTGGGCAGGAAGGCGGGAACTAGATTTTTTGTGAGAAATCTGTAGGAGGATATGTCCCTAGAGGCCAATAAGAAATGTTATTATTTATCTCCATGCTGCATGAATTAAGTTTAGTTCCACTGCTATAACTGCTATGGTTCTGCGATCACAATACCCACGAGCTTGGAGGAGAAGACTATATGCACTGTGGAGAATAAACGGTTAAGAATGTATTCCTAGTCTAGAGCCTCTAAGACTAGCTCAAGTTTGCATTATGTCCGTGTTTTCCTATCATGGGCATGTCTATGCCAAGCCACTTTTGAGGGCACAGATGTTAGAAGAACCTTAGTGTTATCGACCCGATTGATTGTTATGCTATGAGATTACATTACGCTCACAAGTTCCATGGTTTAATAACACGAGATAGTACGTTTGAATGATTCCTTAGACCATGTAGAGTGTCGACGTTTCTCATGCTCGCTTTCATGAAACTTGGGGTTTTGTTAAAGCGTGAATCGGCGTGAAATGGGTTGGCTATTACGGCGGCTGACTTAGGGTTCATGGAAAAGAGTCAAGAACTTATTGATAGCGCAAAGATTGGGATTTCTCCTCCGACGATGGAGAGATATTCTGGCCCCTCTCGCGTGGTTCGGTATAATCATCGTCTGGCCAGCACTGTTGTGATTGATTCACGGGGGATGCCGGAAACGACGGTAACGAGAAAAGAGAACAATACGGTGGTAACGAGGTAACTGGCTAATGGACATTTGTATCCACGGGAAGGCCAACAATGTTCCACCTCGGTATTTGAAACATTATCGCGAAGCAACGGAATAGCACAACTCAACTGGAGGTTCACTCGAATATTCATTCGTGTGGGTATAGGCGTGGTCCATATGGGTGTCCACAGCTCCGATGTTATCATGTGATCGGAAAAGTGTTCCGGTCATGTCTATACTTCACCGAACTATGGGTCACACGCTTAATGGTCATTATCTGTCTGAATACTAGATAGGGAGTGAGTCTGAGAGAAAGTCACCGAAAATGTTTTCGGAGGACACGGAAAGTTCCGGAGAGAGAACACCGAAAGCGAGTTTTCGGTTTTACAACCGAAAGGTGTTTCGGAAATTATTATTAGGTCAAATAGGGTTTCCGGCATCGCATGGAATATTTCAGAGATGTCAGAATTGGTCTGGAACTCTGGGAATTTTTCAGGAGAGAAAGAACCGGAAATGTTTCCGGAAACGCCGTAAAACCGCTGTTGATGCTCCGCTGGATAAAAACCAACCGCACCGAAAATGTTTCGGATCATCTCAGAAATAATGTTAGAGGGTGTCAGAAATGTTCTGGACCTTTCTGGATTTGCAGAAAAAGTTTGCGGAAAAATCTTGTCCCAGCGCGAGGGGACAAGATCCCACGAATCGGGGGGGGGGTTTGCATGTTTGGTGGCTTTTTGTCTGGGAGCATGCATGTTCACTGGAACAAATTGGTGGCTTGTTGGGGGGCCCCCCCCCATGGGGGGGGGGGGGGACAAGATGTGGGCAGCCCAAGGCTGGCAATGGTGGTGTCCCTTGTGTGCCCCCTTGTTTACCATTATGCCCTTTCATGTGTTACATGTAAGCTTGGTGGTATTTTGGATTTCAACATCCCACCCCCACCCCTTCCTTGGCCTATAAAAGGAGGAGTTGGGGCTGCCATCTCCTTCATTCCCCTTGCTCTATACTCAGCTGCCAGTTGCAATTATGCTCTCTCTCCCTCCCACGAAAAGAGTTTCGACGCCGAAGGCTGGGCTGGGTTCCGGTGGGCAACTAGTTTCTGGACGGCGAAGCCCTGCCCGGATATAGATGACACCGATGTGTGCAACTCTGTAGAGGAGGTCGTACGTTTCGATCTTAGTGCCCGTGGGGCTGTTCGTGAGTGCCTCCCGAAGGGCTGCCAGTGACGGTCCGATTTTGTGAGTCCTCCACGAAGGGCTGTCGCGGCGAACAACCATCCGGGGAGGGTGACTACTCCAGACTCAGCTCCCGGAGGGGCGTGGGTGCCGGTTGGCGGATGAGGGTATACATCCTCGCGTGTTGGGAGTTGAAAATCCTAGCTGGGGGATTCGCACCGGACTCCGTCATCGACTCTGACACTCTTGCGCGCACGAGTCGGATAACGAAAATGATCAAACCTTGTATGCATCTCCATAGTGGTCATCTGGGCTGGTCGAAGGGCGGACTAACTTGTTGTTTCCTGAGTGAGTTAACCCTACAGTGGGCATCATGAGCCGGCTGCTATGCGTAGATTGCAGGTTGCGATCTAGAATAATGAGATGTATGGATGTTGCACAATATAATTAGGTAGTAGATGCAGTTCTATTACTGAAAATGTATTTGTGCGGGGTAGCAGATGAAATCTGTTACTGTGTTTGTTCTTCCCTGGAATTTGTATATTTCTGATCTTGATAACAGTATGGTGGAGTTTCAATGTTCTGGCAATCGCGATCTGATTGATCACGAAGTGCTAAAAGTTCAGTTGAATTCCCACCGAAGTTAAAAAAGAAGATGAAATTTCGCAACGAAGAGGCAAATGCAGATATGATCTGGCACGGGGGTCATGCGTATGACGAAGTTTGTTATGGGGGGGGGGGCTCGAGATTTTATTATCTCGGTGTTTCATACACCCCTGGAAAGAATCTAATCTAGTGACTTGAATTATCATATTGATGATGGAACATTGGTAGCTTCGTTTTTTTCGAAACCTAAATTAGACAGGCCACGTAAAACAAGTGTTTTGCTGAACCGATAAGTAGAACGTCTACTTGGTTTTGCAGAGGAAGAGTTTCATGTGCAAGATGATGTGTATAGCTCAGTGCCTCTAATAAATTTGATTATGTATGAGATTGGCTATATGATGTAAATTGATTAACATGACTGTGTGTCATGATTCGGCCCTTCATGATGGCTGGAGCCATATGATTGCACTTTAAATGACCTGCGGTCAACCTTATTAATGCACTATTTCATTGTCATAGAGATAGGCAATATGATCTGTCTGTGCATCGACAAGTGGGGTGGGTGGGCAATTCTTCGCGAACGTGAACACCGATGCGATGCCGAAGACGGAAGGAAATACAACTTCCTCCGACGGAAAAGGGCTATACATCTCATGCTATTATGATTCCATGAGAGTTGTTTATCATTATGATCACCCCTTCATTGATGTGCTTGTAGTTCGCTTTTTATTAGGTGTGATCTCTCACCCAAAAAAATATCAAGGATTTTAGTGTTTCACCCAAGTCTGCACCGTCACGGCCCCTTTACTCTTTCAAGGGGTGCGCAGGATCTACCGTGGGTACGACGTTAGTTGTACGTGTGGGTGAGGCGGGTGAGGTCATGACCTCCGCAGCAAATCATTGGTTGCTTGACGTTTCATGGCATGTCGTCCTGAGCTCGGAACACAACGCATCGAGATGAATAAGAGGTCAATAAGAGATGGTGATCGGCAAGTTTGCCTACCGATTTGAATTTGGCGTCACTCATTGTTCATCGCGACAATGACTAAGAAGAGGAAGAAGGAGGAGAAGAAGGAGAAGAAGAGGAGAGGAAGAAGGAGGAGAAGAAGGAGAAGAAGAGGAGAGGAAGAAGAGGAGAAAAAAAATAAGAAGAGGAAGAAGAAGAAAAAAAAGAGGAGAAGAAGAAGGAATAGAGGAGAAAAAATAAGAAGAGGAAGAAGAAGAAAAAAAGAGGAGAAGAAGAAGGAATAGAGGAATGGAAAACTAACTTCTTCTCCTCTATTCTATTCCTTCTTCTTCTCCTCTTTTTTTTTCTTCTTCTTCCTCTTCTTATTTTTTATCGGGAACGAGGGTGTCGAGGATCACCGAGCGGTCAAGGGTCGGGAACTAGGGTAGAGGGTCGAGGGTCGCCGAGGGGTCGTGGGTCGCCGAGGGGTCGAGATTCGAGGATCGCCGAGGGGTCGAGGGTCGAGCGTCGTCGAGGGGTCGAGGGTTGAGATTTATCATGTTGTCACGTTGTCACATATATATATTCTTCTATATGTCACGTTGTCTGTCAAAGTATTGAAGAAATCCATGGCTTCATCATTAGCCAGAAGTAACAGGCGTATGATTCTATGAAGCTCTGCAAAATTGTTTTGGAACGGAGTTCCGGATAGAATAATTCGCTTTTTGGTACGAATTTCAGCAAAGGCTTTCCAAATAGCGATATTCAGAAGGCTCTTGCTGAACTTCCTACCAAAAAACTAATTATCCTATCCGGGACTCCGTTCCAAAA
This sequence comes from Thinopyrum elongatum, assembly GCA_011799875.1. Lineage (NCBI taxonomy): Eukaryota > Viridiplantae > Streptophyta > Magnoliopsida > Poales > Poaceae > Thinopyrum > Thinopyrum elongatum. The sequence goes on along the minus strand of CM022303.1, from coordinate 37,599,632 downwards.
CAATTTTGGAGAGCTTCGTACCATTATGCGCCTGTTACTTCCGGCTAATGATGAAGCCATGGTTTTCTTGAATCCTTTGACACTGACAACGTGACATGTTGAAGGGTAGATGAGATCAGGAAAAATATGGACCATTTTCTGCACATCCAGAATGGTGCCATTTTGTTAAATCCCTTGTTTGACATTCATGAAAGAGGCGGTCCAGATGTCGGACATTCATGAGAGAACTCCGGTAACTCTTCAACATGAGGGGGGACGTCGATCAACCCCCTCTCGCCCGACCAAACCCTAGAAGCGTCGAGGCCACCCCAAACCGTAGAAGCGTTGCCGAGGCCACCCCAAACCGTAGAAGCGTCGAGGCCACCCAAATTTACCAATTTAAAAGAGCGTTGTCGAGGCCACCCCAAACCCTAGAAGCGTCGAGGCCACTAATTAATATTCCTTGTTGTGATTAGCTAGCTAGGTCTATGTTTGCCACTAATATATCCATCTCTCATGTTTGTATATTAATTGCCATGTTGTAATATTTGCAGAAACTATGGATCAACAAAGAGACTTGGAAACAGAAGAGTTGTTGGGGGACATCATCCTCGGCGAGGTGATGTCTTGTCGTATCTCAACGACACCGATTGTCTGGAAGGAGAGGGTGAAGGCTTCGGTGATCGAACAATGGAGGAGGAAGGACATGATCATGATGGCTCCGGTGACTGAATGTCGGAGGAAGAAGGAGACCATGATGATGGCTCCGGTGATCGAACGGAGGAGGGAGCTGTTGCAAAGTCCGGCGAGGTATATATATTAATTAAGCTTTTGCTGACTAGCTAATTGATGCATTAATTGTTTTGGTATGTACATATATTAACTCTTCTTTCTTCTTTTAAAGCCCTCCGGATCGAGCCAAACTTCGGTAACGAGACGAGGCCCGAAGAAAAGGTTGCGTCAGGATGAAAGGTTCACGATCACAGCAATCGCGAACGATGGCCAGCCAATTGAACCGAGGCGGACCAAGGATGCATTTTCAGCTCAGTGCGGAGCTATTGTTAGGGACAGCATCCCGATCAGCATCGAGCTATGGAATGAGCCTAAGAAGAATGAAGACCCTCAAGTTTCTTATGTCACCGATAGATAGAAAGATGATCTTTGGACCTCGTTGAAGGCAAATTTCACCCTACCGCCAGAGGAGGATCCGGATAAGCCAGTTATAGAGCCATTGGTCAAGGCATGTGCTCTTAAGAAGATGGCAGATTTATTCAGGAGGTGGAAGAATGAGTTGAAATCAACGTTTGTCGACAAAGGGAGGACTCCAGAATTCACCGGCCGATTTGAGAAGATAAGAGATCACTGGCCCGCATTTGTGGCCTACAAGACATCGGACAAGAGTAAGAAGATGTTAGAGACAAATAAGATAAATGCTGCAAAGAAGAAGTTTCACCATCGCACGGGGTCAGGTGGCTACCTCAAAGCCCGGCCGCTATGGGACAAAGCTGAGAATGACCTGCTTGCTAAAGGGGTCGAACCAGAGACATTGAACTGGCCAGACCGTTCAAGGACTTGGTTCTTCGGGGTTGGGGGAACCTTGGACCCTGAAACAGGGAAGTGCGTTTGGACGGACGAGCAACTTGCAATACCCGTCAAGAAGCTTCAGAAGTGTATCGCCGCAGCGCAGCAAGAGACGTTCATTCCCGACAGAGAGAATGACGAGCTGACCAAGGCCCTCGGGAATCCTGAGCACCCTGGACGAACACGTGGCACGCCAGGCTCCGTTGCGTGGAAGGTTGCGTTTCTCGGCGCAGGCGGTTACAAAACGCGGGAGAGGAAGAGGAAACTAGAGCAGAGCGAACTGCAGAAGCTGAATGCAAGGGTACAAAAGCTAGAGGAACAAGTTGAGAGCCAGCGAGCTGCCGGAGCTACCCCAGAAGCTACCCCACCATCTCAGCAGAGAAGCAGCGTGGCCTCCACCAAGCTCGTTCAGCAGCCTGACTTCACGGCTCCTAGCTACCCCGTGGATGCTATCACGGAGGCTCAACATTGCCAGCTTACGACGAAATGGCAGAACCTCAAAGTCAAGGCGGCTGTCGGCTCTGTTGCACCTCCTCAACCCGACGGAACTTTTCACTGCCGTCCGATTCCACAAGGCTATGCTATTGTGATGGTGGATGAAGTAACAGAGGGATTTGAGGAGCTTGAGCTTGACCACCCTATAGGTGAAGGGGAGACTCAGCTGGGTCTTGCTCTGAAGACTCCATGTCTATGGCGGAAGGAGCACATCAAGCTTCCGAACTGGACGCCTCCGCCTCCGGCGAGTCAGGGCACTCAGCCTCCTCCTCCTCCTCCTCCGGTGAGTGATCAGGGCACTCCGCCTCCTTCTCCGGCTGCTCCGGCGCGTGAGGGCGGCACAACGCCTCCTTCTCCGCCTGCTCCGGCGCGTCAGAGCAGCCCACCTCCTCCTCCGCCTTTTCAGCAATGGCGGAAGACAGAAGCCGCCGCTCTGGCTGCTCCGGTGCGTCGGAGCACTCCGCCTACTTCTACAACTCTTCAGCAGCAACAGAAGAGAAACGCCGGCGCTCCGGCGTCTAGCAGTACAGCCAGAGGCGGGAGGCAATACAAATTCAGTCCATCTCTCAAGCCTCTAGAGAAGTTACCATACGAGATGACCGAGGAGGAAAACGCGGAGATCTGTAAAGCCCAAGTGAGGGACTTTTTTGCAAAGAAACCTCCACCTCTGGAGGAGAAGATAGATCCGATGAAAGCGAAGAGCACTCTCGATGCCCTGAAGCGACCACCACCGTCTCCGCCGCAAACCAACTATGAGCGCATTATTGAAAGGACATATCAGGAAGTGGAGCGGTCGGGAAGTACTTGCAGTGATCGAAGGTTAGCAGAACGAAGAAGTGGGAAAAAATTCCCCAGCTCGGCGAACAAGCGAACCAATCGTGCCCCCCGCTCAAGGTGTCTAGCGATATCGTCGCTAATCATCCGGGGATGGTGCCCAGTACCAATCCTGCAGATTACCTGCCCGACGATGCACATTTTGATATAATGGAGGTGGACGAACACAAATACCGGCACGGGAAGCCTCTCGTCAAACCTGGTCATCCTCCTCTAACAACGATGATGCGAAGATTCCATGAGTGGTACATGGACACCTGCAAGGAGTCTGGGACGGATACTTTGACGTTGAGAGTTAAAGAGGAGCACGACCTCGTTGGAATTGATCTGTTGTCTGTTCCATTTGAGGAGTTCTTCCAGTTTTTCAATCAAAGGGCCCTCGATAAAATAATCGTCACTTGCTACTGTCTGTAAGTACTACTTCTGTAATTAAGTCTCAATATATAGCTCAGCTCTTTCATTGCATGTATATATAATTATCCTCACTATATTATGCAGATTGAACATCGTCGAATGCAGAAAAGCACAAATCTTTGATATTGGGTTCACTAACACAAATCTCATAGATGAATGGACGGTTAAATATAATGCCAAAGAAACCGAGGCCAACTTGCTACAATCATTGCGTCGAAATCAAAACAAAGATAAAATACTCTTTCCTTACAACTTCAAGTGAGTGTTACTGTCTTGTGCATATTCGGTTTCCCTTACTACTCGAGGTTATAGTAATGTAATTGATGAGTTATGCATGCGTGCGCAGCTTCCACTTTATTCTCCTAGAGATTAAGCTTGAGCAGGGACTAGTAACCGTCTTAGACTCGAGACGAAAAGATCCCAAGGAGTATGCGGCCATGACTAAAATGCTCGAGAAGTAGTTCAATCGATCGTTATCGCACCATATCGGAAACTTTGTTCATTTCCTGATATCAAGTAATTTGTTTTCTTTGTCTGGCAGGGTTTGGAAAGAGTTCACCGCTAAAGCTCCGGGACTGCCGGGGGAGCTCTGATTTACACACCCGAAAGTAAGTACTACTAGCTAGTTCCGCGCATCTCCCATTGATTCTAGCTAGTTTCATCAATACCATTTAGCATGCTTGCTTATCAGTTTGATTGACCTCTATTTCTTGTAAAGTGGTTGTGGCAGGAAGGCGGGACTGATTTTTGTGGATACTGTAGGAGATATGCCCTAGAGGCAATAATAAATGTTATTATTTATCTCCATGCTCATAATTAGGTTTATGTTCCATGCTATAACTGCTATGGTTCTCGAGTCTACAATAACCACGAGGCTTGGAGGAAGACTCATATGCACGTGTGGAAGAATAAACGGTAAAATGTATTCCTAGTCTAGCCTCTAAGACTAGCTCAAGTGTTGCATGATGGTCCTGTTTTCCTGATCATGGGCATGTCTATGCCAGCAACTTTGAGGGCACAATGTTAGAAGAACATTAGTGTTGAATCGACCCGATTGATGTTATGCTATGAGATTCATTCGTCACAAGTTAATGGTTAATAACACAGAGATAGTTAACGTTTGCATGATTCCTTAGACCATGAGAGTGTCGAGTTTCTTCATGCTCGCTTCATGAACTTTGGGGTTTGTTAAACGTCATCCGTAAATGGGTGGCTATTACGGCGGCTTACGGGTTCATGGAAAAGTATGTCAAGTAACTTGATAGCTCAAGATTGGGATTTGCTCCTCCGACGATGGAGAGATATCTCTGGGCCCTCTCGGTGTTACGGTATACATCATCGTCTGGCCAGACACTTTGTGATTTGATCACGGGGATGCCGGAACACGGTAACGAGAAAAGAGAACAATACCGGTAACGAGGTAACTGGCTTAATGGACAAGTTGTTGATCCACGGGAATGCCAACATGTCTCACCTCGGGTATTTGTAACATATCGCGAAGCAACAGGAATAGCACACGGCAACTGGAGGTTCACTCGAATATTCATTCGTGTGGGTATAGGGGTCAATATGGGTGTCCACAGCTCCGATGTTGATCATTGATCGGAAAGTGTTCCGGTCATGTCTATACTTCACCGAACCTATAGGGTCACACGCTTAATGGTCATCTATCTGCTGAATACTAGATAGGGAGTCTGAGAGAAAGTCACCGAAAATGTTTCGGAGACAACGGAAGAGTTCCGGAGAGAGAGAACACCGAAAGAGTTTCGGTAAAACCGAAAAGGTGTTTCGGAATATATTATTAGGTCAAATAGGGTTCCGGCATCGCATGGAAATTTTCAGAGGATGTCAGAATTGGTCTGGGAACTTCTGGGAATTTTCAGAGAGAAAAAACCGGAAATGTTCCGAAACTGCCGTAACCGCTGTTGATGCTTTCCGCTGATAAAAACCACCGCACCGAAAATGTTTCGGATCATGCCCAGAATAATTTTAGAGGGTGTCAGAAATGTTCTGGGACCTTCTGGAATTTTTCAGAAAAATGTTTCGCGGAAAACATCTTGTCCCAGCGCGAGGGGACAAGATCCCACGAATCGGGGGTTGCATGTTTGGTGGCTTTTTGTCTAGGGAGCATGCATGTTTCATGGAGACATGTTGGTGGCTTGTTGGGGGGGCCCCCCCATGGGGGGGGGGGGGGACAAGATGTGGGGCCGGCCCAAGGGCTGCCATGGTGGTGTCCCCTTGGTGCCCCCCTTGTGTTACCATTATGCCCTTTCATGTGTGACATGAAGCTTGGGTATTTTGGTATTTCAACATCCCACCCCACCCCTTGCTGGCCATATAAAGGAGGAGTTGGGGCTGCCATCTCCTTCATCCCCTTGCTCTCATCATCATGCCATGCAATTATCTGGCTTCTCTCTCCCTCCCACGAAAAGAGTTCTTAGAGCGAAAGGCTGTCTGGGTTCCGGTGGGAACTAGTTCTGGACGGCGAAGCCCTGCGGATAGTGACACCGTATGTGTGCAACTCTGTAGAGAGGTCGTAGTTTCGATCTTAGTGCCGTGGGGCTGTTCGTGAGTGCCTCCCGAAGGGCGTCCACAGTGACGGTACGGTTCTGTGAGTCCTCCCGAAGGGCTGTCCGCGACACCATCCGGGGGACTATCCGACCGCCTCCCGGAGGGCTGTCCGGGTGGCGGATGAGGGTATACATCCTCGCGGTTGGGAGGTTGTAAATCCTAGCTGCGGGGATCTGCACCGACGATCGTCATCGACTCTACTTCCGCTGCGCTACGAGTCGGTAACGAAAATGATCAAACCTTGTATGCAGTCTCCATAGTGGTCCTGGGCTGGTGCGTAGGGCGGAAATTTTTTGTTTTCTGCTGCGTTCCCCTACAGTGGCATCATGAGCCGTGCTATGCGTAGATGCAGGTTGCGATCTAGAATACATGAGATGTATGGGTGTTGCACAATATAATTAGGTAGTAGATGAGTTCTATTACTGAAAATTATTTGTGCGGGTAGCAGATGAAATCTGTTACCTGATGTTCTTGTTGCTTCCCTGGAATTTGTATATTTCTGATCTTGATAACAGTATGGTGGAGTTTCAATGTTCTGGCAATCCGCGATCATGATTGATCAACGAAGTGCTAACAGTTCATTGAATTCCACCGAAGTTAAAAAGAAAGATGAAATTTCGCAAACGAAAGGGCAATGCAGATATGATCTGCACGGGGGTCATGCGTATGACGAAGTTTAGTATGGGGCTCGAGATTTTATTATCTCGGTTTTCATACACCCTGGAAAGTTAATCTAGTGACTTGAATTATCATACTTGATGATGGACATTGGTAGCTTCGGTTTGTTTCGAAACCTTAGAAGCCACGTAAAACAAGTTTTTGCATGAACCGATTAGAGACGTCTAACTTGGTTTTGCAGGAAGGTTTGCATGTGCATATGATGTGGTATAGCAGTGCTCATAATAATTTGATTATGTATGAGATGACTATATGATGTAAATTGATTAACATGACCTGTGTGTCATGATTCGGCATGATGGCTGGAGCCATATGATTGCACTTTAATGACCTGCGTGTCAACCTTATGTAATGCACTTATTTCATTAGCTATAGAGATAGCAATATTATCTGGTGCATCGACAAGGTGGTGGCAATCTTCGCGAAGGTGAACACCGATGCGAATGCCGAAGACGAAGAAATACAAGACTTCTCCGACGGAAAGGGCTATACCATATCATGCTATTATGAATTGCCTGAGATGTTTATCCATTATGATGCACCCTTCTTGATTGCGTGGTAGTCGCTTTTTATTAGGGTGATCTCTCACAAAAATATCAAGTAGTTAGTGTTCACCCAAGTGTAGCACCGTCACGGCACCTTTACTTTCGGGGTGCGCCAGGATCTACCTGGGTACGAACGATTGTACGGGTGTGAGGCGGGTGAGGTCAGACCTCGCAGCAAGATCACTTGGTTGTCTTGACGTTCATGGCAGGATCGTCCTGAGCTCGGAACACACGCATCGAGAGATGAATAAGAGTCACATAGAGATGTGATCGGCAAGTTTGCCTACCGATTGAATTTGGCGCCATCAGTGTTCATCTCGAACAATGACGTTGAATGGAAATGCGGATCTTGAATCACTCACGATCAATTATGAGAGATATTGATTTGAGTGGGAGCGCACTGTTGAATTAACTTGTTTAATTCTCAGTGCAATTAATTATGAACACTGTCTAAGTGTGGTTATGCATAATAGTTGTAGAATAATGGCTCGCGTTTCCACCTTCCCTATTAAAATTGAATAGTTGTTTAATATCTGGTTATAACTTTACGGTTGGTAACGTAATGTGAGGATTGCCCTCTAGAGTGCCGAGAAGGACTTTATCCTATCGCATAGTTTCGGTATTCTCTCACTTATGCTATGGATCATGTGACTCTCGTCCTTCGATCCAAAAACTAGAATTCCATTTCAGTCAAGTGCAATATGTTTGCTTCCATGAGACCCGAACTTCGAAAGTTTGGATAGTTATGTGATATTCATGGAATCTGAAAATCATTTTCAGGGACAAACAAAGGCTAAAAGATATGAGATATCCAAAGCAGTGTTTGTTTGCAATTTATTAGTAAAGGAGTTTACTATGCATTAGACTGATAAGAGAGGGATCCAGGAGAACGCCTGTCATATGATGAAAGGTGAATAAAACAACAACTTAAAGAGAAAGGAAGTGTCCGAAGGGTGTTAGTGAAACTTTCACGCCTAGGAAGTCCAGGGCTAAACGCCACTCTTAAGTTGGGTGCTTCTTCTGAGAGTAGGAGAAATACTAAAAGTTAAAACTGTTAGAAGTATAAAGGCAATAAGAATGAAAACTGGAATATCCAGCTCATGTATGCATGTCATACAAAGTTTTTAATGTATAGAAGGCTGGTCGAAGATATAGTTCTTGGGAATTATGGTTAAACATGTTAATCACTAATTCTTGGGTATTGTGAGACAATCACAAAGATACCCGCTCGATTGCATTCTGCTGCAACTCGATGTAAGAACTACTATGGCCTGAAAGACTAGCCAGGAATGAGGTTGAGATACACACATGGGACATAGTAAATGTTACTATACCTTCCATCGGTGTATTACCTATGTATTTAATTTCATAATTCATTTTTGAGTTTCACACTCTAGCCCTTTGCATAAGGCATCTTGCAAGAAGGTTGTTCATAAGAGAACTTTTTATGTTCGATGTTATGAATAACATAAGGGCCATACTTTCATTATGAATGAGATGTATGTTATGAATATTGATAAAAATACATTACCTCTGGGTTTACTTTCATAATTCATTTTAGAGTTTCATACACTCTAGCCATTGCACAATGTTTGTTACAAAAGAGTTGTTCATAAAAACAACAATTGTTGTTCAGTATTATGAATAACATGAAGGGCCATGCTTCCATCCAAAATGGGATGTATGTTATGAATATTGATGGTAATATGATACATCCGTAACACTGACGCTAAATGTCGTAAGACTAAGAGAATACCACACAAGTGTGGCACTACATTTGGTCACATTGGAGAAACCCGCATGGATAAATTCCATTATGATGGATTTTTTGAAGTCCTTTGATTTTGAATCATCTGACACTTGCAACTTTCCTCCGAAAAGTGAAGTGACTGAAATACCGTTCACAGGCCATAAGGAACGGACAACAAACTTATCGTTGATCATACATTTGATGTGTGTAGTCCGATAAATGTTGTTAGTAGTGGATTTATCTATCTTCAGAAATGACTCAAGTAGATATGTGGATATTTACTTGATGAGACGTAAGTCTGGATCTTTTGAATTTATTCGAAAGGTTTTCAAAAATAAAGTAGAAGTTATTGTAACAAGAAAATTATGTTTCTACAATTCAATTGCAGAAAGGAATAATTGAGTTACAAGTTTAGCGAATGTCTGATGAGTTGTGAAAAGAGTTTCATAACTTACACCTCCCGGAACACCACTGTGAGTGAAAAGTCCGTGAAGGTGTAATCGAACCATTTATGACATGGTAAGATCAAAGATGACATAAATAAATTTGCCATTATCCCTTTTAAAGTGATGCTTTAGAGACTGCGGCTTTTTACACTGAAAAGAGCTCCATCGGGTCTGTTGAAATGACGACATGGAATGGTACGCCCAACCATGTTATATCTTTTCTTAACATTTGGAATATGGGGCTTGTGTAAAAGGTTACAAACCTATTCCAAATCAGACAAGTGCTACTTTGTAGGTTATCCCAAGTAATTGGGTTTTCCTCCCTCACTATACCGAGGCAAATAGGTTTGCCACAAAGAACGGTATGCTTTTTGAAGAAAATGGTTCTTTCAAAAAGGTGAGTGGGAGAACAATGCAACTCGACAAGATAATAGTATCTTCGTCATCAGATCAAAGGAAAGAGACCTTGGAAGTAATTCCAGAGTTTCCTACTACAACTGATACGGAAGTCTCTACAATAAAATGTATGTACTTCGGTCGAACTTGCAGCTGAACCATGTAGGCAAGGCTCGTGCAAACCTCTCGGGTGCGCAAACGAGATATTGTTGTTAGACAACAGTATACCTACGATACACAAGGAAGCGTTGATGGGCCCTGACTCCGGAATTGGCTAAATGCCAATACAATCTGAGATAGTTTTCATATAAATGTTTCAAGATTAAAATCTTGATACACCTTTCGAAAGACTTAGAGTCTGACGAATATTTATGGAACTTAAAACTGATACGGATAAAAATGTTTTATCCATAAAGCTCGACTTGTTGAAATAACAAGTTCAAGGAGTTGACTACGATGAGGTTGTTTCATCGTAGCGATGCTTAAAGTCGGTTTGGGTTGAACTAGCAATTAATACATATTTCAGTCATGAGATATGAAACATGGATGACAATAGGATTTCCATATGATGCTAATAAAACCAAGGACTTGCATGTGTTACAGTCCAAGGTATTTTGTCAGTCCAGAGGATGCTAGTAAGTATGCAAACTTCAGAGTTCCAGCAATGGACAGAAGAGAGCAAAGTGGAGTTGGAATCTTCGTGATTTGATGAAATGGTCAAAAGGGTTTTTGACTTCATCAATGGGTAAAGAAGATGCTTGTGATTCAAGAAAGTAAGTGGGAGCATAATAATATTTCTAAAAACGTTGTGTGCTTGACACATTGTTAATTGGAAATAAATTTCTTGACATGAATTAGGACTTCATTTGAAAATAGTTTTTCGATGAAGTACTTAGGCTAAATAGCCTCGATATTAGGCATGATGATCTATGGAGATAGATTTACCTGATGGGGCTAAGCAAAGATACATATTGACAAGATGCTAAAACTTTTTAGCATTTAAAACGCCAAGGAGTGATTCTTGCCGAAGTCACGTGGAAAGAGTTTTTGCAAGACTCGGTGTCCCAAAACACTGATGAGCAAAATACATGATGGAGATTCCACACACTCTTGTGTTTGGATTAATCATGTATTCCATGGTATGTGAAACAACCAGATATGTCCGATACTCCCAAGGTGTTGCGAGTATAGATACCAAAGTGATCAAAAGTACTGATCATGGGACAACAGTGAAAAAGGTCATTGAGTACTACAGTAGCACTGATGACATGTTTTCTCGCAAGCGGAGATCATGAAGAGTTCGTTGCAAAATGTTACATCGATACAGTCTTCATCCATGCTCCAAGCGATTTTTGATTTAAATTGAGGGTTTTTGTGTAACACACAATATGGTGGCATGGTAGTTGGAAATTGTTCCAAACAAGTTACTGTGGCGAATTCTATAACAGAGGCGAAGTATGTTGCTGAGATATGCAAAGATACACACAGAGCTGAAATCGTCAGATTCGTTGGACATCAGGCTATACCACAAGCGAAGCATATTTACACCGGTATGCCACAGGTGTGAAGTGCATTAGCATTAACTAGATTATTGACTCTAGTGCAAGTGGGAGTCTGTAGGAGATATGCTCTAGAGGCAATAATAAATGTTGTTATTTATCTCCATGCTCATAATTAGGTTTATGTTCCATACTATAACTGCTATGGTTCTCGAGTCTACAATAACCACGAGGCTTGGAGGAAGACTCATATGCACGTGTGGAATAATAAACGGTAAAATGTATTCCTAGTCTAGCCTCTAAGACTAGCTCAAGTGTTGCATGATGATCCTGTTTTCCTGATCATGGGCATGTCTATGCCAGCAACTTTGAGGGCACAATGTTAGAAGAACATTTGTGTTGAATCGACCCGATTGATGTTATGCTATGAGATTCATTCGTCACAAGTTAATGGTTAATAACACAGAGATAGTTAACGTTTGCATGATTCCTTAGACCATGAGAGTGTCGAGTTTCTTCATGCTTGCTTCATGAACTTTGGGGTTTGTTAAACGTCATCCGTAAATGGGTGGCTATTACGGCGGCTTACGGGTTCATGGAAAAGTATGTCAAGTAACTTGATAGCTCAAGATTGGGATTTGCTCCTCCGATGATGGAGAGATATCTCTGGGCCCTCTCGGTGTTACGGTATACATCATCATCTGGCCAGACACTTTGTGATTTGATCACGGGGATGCCGGAACACGGTAACGAGAAAAGAGAACAATACCGGTAACGAGGTAACTGGCTTAATGGACAAGTTGTTGATCCACGGGAATGCCAACATGTCTCACCTCGGGTATTTTTAACATATCACGAAGCAACAGGAATAGCACACGGCAACTGGAGGTTCACTCGAATATTCATTCGTGTGGGTATAGGGGTCAATATGGGTGTCCACGGCTCCGATGTTGATCATTGATCGGAAAGTGTTCCGGTCATGTCTATACTTCACCGAACCTATAGGGTCACACGCTTAAGGGTCATCTATCTGCTGAATACTAGACAGGGAGTCTGAGAGAAAGTCACCGAAAATGTTTCGGAGACAACGGAAGAGTTCCGGAGAGAGAGAACACCGAAAGAGTTTCGGTAAAACCGAAAAGGTGTTTCGGAATATATTATTAGGTCAAATAGGGTTTCGGCATCGCTTGGAAATTTTCAGAGGATGTCAGAATTGGTCTGGGAACTTCTGGGAATTTTCAGAGAGAAAAAACCGGAAATGTTCCGAAACAGCCGTAACCGCTGTTGATGCTTTCCGCTGATAAAAACCACCGCACCGAAAATGTTTCGGATCTTGCCCAGAATAATTTTAGAGGGTGCCAGAAATGTTCTTGGACCTTCTGGAATTTTTCAGAAAAATGTTTCGCGGAAAACATCTTGTCCCAGCGCGAGGGGACAAGATCCCACGAATCGGGGGTTGCATGTTTGGTGGCTTTTTGTCTAGGGAGCATGCATGTTTCATGGAGACATGTTGGTGGCTTGTTGGGGGGGCCCCCCCATGGGGGGGGGACAAGATGTGGGCCGGCCCAAGGGCTGCCATGGTGGTGTCCCCTTGGTGCCCCCCTTGTGTTACCATTATGCCCTTTCATGTGTGACATGAAGCTTGGGTATTTTGGTATTTTGACATCCCACCCCACCCCTTGCCTTGGCCTATAAAAGGAGGAGTTGGGGCTGCCATCTCCTTCATCCCCTTGCTCTCATACTCATGCCATGCAATTATCTGGCTTCTCTCTCCCTCCCACGAAAAGAGTTTCGTAGAGCTGAAAGGCTGTCTGGGTTCCGGTGGGAACTAGTTCTGGATGGCGAAGCCCTGCCGGATAGATGACACCGTATGTGTGCAACTCTGTAGAGAGGTCGTAGTTTCGATCTTAGTGCCCGTGGGGCTGTTCGTGAGTGCCTCCCGAAGGGCTGTCCAAGTGACGGTCCGAGTTCTGTGAGTCCTCCCGAAGGGCTGTCCGCGACACCATCCGGGGGACTATCCGACCGCCTCCCGGAGGGCTGTCCGGGTGGCGGATGAGGGTATACATCCTCGCGGTTGGGAGGTTGTAAATCCTATCTGCGGGGATCTGCACCGACGATCGTCATCGACTCTACTTCCGCTGCGCTATGAGTCGGTAACGAAAATGATCAAACCTTGTATGCAGTCTCCATAGTGGTCCTGGGCTGGTGCGTAGGGCGGAAATTTTTTGTTTTCTGCTGCGTTCCCCTACAGATACTACATTTGCGAGTTCATCCGCCACACGACCTGTGAGCGGGGCTACTCTGAAAAACAATATGAAGTGCGTAAGCAATAATATTCACAATTTTATTTTATTACCATCTTTTGCGTTGAGTTTCATTCATATATATGTATTGACCCCCTTCTTCAAATTAGATGTGGCAGATGCGGGATGAACTCCTACCACAAGATCGCATAAAAGCAATTCAAGAGGAATTGGCGGGATTCTTTCTTGACCACGTCATCAATAAAGCCGGAGAATACCATGTGGAACATGACATCAGATGTTAGGGATTGTAAGAGATCTTATATTGTATATATGTAGCTAGTAGCGTCGGATAGATATACGAAAACTTGTTGTTTGACCAATCTCTCGGAGAAGGAGGAGGTCGATCACTTCTCTCTGTATATATATGTTCATGACGATCTTGTATACTTAATGGTTTCCTTCCTTTCCTTACTAGCTAGCGTGTCGCGAGTTCTCCCTATACGTATAGTACGTAGCGTCGACCAAGCACGGAGATAAGAGAGGTCACTTCTCTCTATTACCTAGCTAACACAATATAATACCCTACAAACCCCCAACCCCCCCCCCCCCCCCCCCCCCCCCCTCCCGCCCCCTTTAAAAAAAACAAAAACCCCAGCACCTGAACTGCTGACGTGTGGAGGCTTTTTGGTCTCGGTTAGTGCTACCAACCGGGACAAAAGGCCCTCCTGCCTGGGCAAGCCGCAGCGGCCACGTGGAGCCCCATCAGTCCCGGTTCGTAGACGAACCGGGACTAAAGGTATTGGGCTTTAGTCCCGGTTCCAGAACCGGGACAAATGGGCCTTTTTCTACTAGTGGTAGTTGAATATGACGACCACCCTGCGTTCAATAAATGGCTCGCTAGGCGGCGGATCTTTTAAAAACATCCGTCGGCCGATGTGTAGCACTTCCCATGTAAGAAGCAATAAAACCAGTTTTGAAAATTAGCCATAGTTTCATTTTAAAAATATGACCGAAATTAGCCATAGTTCCGCATGGCGAAGCTTCCCCTCCCGCATCCATCCTCCACTCCCCGTCTCCTCGCCGCAGATTTAGACCCACTCTAGCACCTCCATGCCTCCTACACCATGATGTCGCGCCGCAAAGCTGCCCAGTGTCTAAACACGCCATCGTAGTGGAGCTTGACACATCGTCCTCCTCTTTCTATGCCGCATTATCTGCGGCGCCCAGTCCCGTCTTCACCTAGTTTCCCAACATTCACATCCCTCTCGTCGTCGATGAGATGGACATGCCGCCGAGGCGCGCCCCCCCCCACCCCCCCCCCCCCTCCTCCCCCCCCCCCCCCCCCCCGCGCGCGCGCGTGCGCGCACGCCACGACAGGATAAAGGAGCTGAGTTAGATGGTTGCGCTGCTTGCTCGAGGATCAATGGCGCAATGAAGAGCGTCGTTGCCATTGGGAAGTCGGAAGACGCAAGCCCTCCAGCGACTCCGACTACGATGAGTTCCTTAGCAATGACTAGTCATCGGGCATATCATTGCGCCCACCACTGGTATCATCGTTATTGTTGGTAGGCAGGATATTGTGCACGCCAGTAGTATTTAAGTACTAGTCACAAGCACAAAAGCAGCGCCCGACACTGATAACCTAATATATGTGGCGGGCCCGTCTGACACTAGTAACTTAAATACCTGTGCGGGCTGGGCCCGCCACTGATAACTGATTACCAGTAGCAGGCCACAAGGGATGATCCGAAAGCCCGCCCCTGGTTGTTGATCCTACAGTAGTTAATAGGGATTCATCAATTTTATTTTACTTAGTTCTATTAGGTCCGAGCTCTCTTGCAACATCGGCAAGGTGGTGGTGGTGGTGTCACGTTGGCATAACATATCTTCAACCTCCCCGTCGATCGACAATATTCAATCAAACATAGACGAAAGGCCTACGAGGGTTGATGCTGCAATATATGTTGGATCTCTTTAAATCTTGGCCATTGGTATGCAATATAAACGGAAACAATTTGTTGTATTTTGGTGCATCGGATACGACCTCTTCTTTCAATTTTTTTCTTAGCCAGGACCCAATTTCTCCAACCCTCTAGGCTGCTGGTGACGAATTTCAAGCCTGCACTGCATAGGGTAATGCCCTAACCAATGTTCCTTTAGTTTTACTAGATGTCGGTTGTAGCAGCGAGCTTGGCGAAGATAGGTTTAGATGGATGGAATACACAGTTTAAGATTAGCATTATTGTGGTTTGTTAGAATGGAATACT
This sequence comes from Thinopyrum elongatum, assembly GCA_011799875.1. Classification (NCBI taxonomy): domain Eukaryota; kingdom Viridiplantae; phylum Streptophyta; class Magnoliopsida; order Poales; family Poaceae; genus Thinopyrum; species Thinopyrum elongatum. The sequence goes on along the minus strand of CM022303.1, from coordinate 37,583,931 downwards.
ATATGTTAAGTACTGACATTAAACTTGCAGCTGCACGTTTCCAGAGTGAGAGCCAAAATGAATGGCTATACATTTATACACCCATTTCCTACTATGGCCCCGCCCATCGAGTCGAAGTGCATATTATGGTCTTGAAAATCTGGTACAGTACTGCGGACGTTTTCAGCTGCCCCTTTTCTTTAGTGTCGGCTCAGTGCAATATTCAAACTATAACGGGCTGCCCAAGGAAGAATTAGGCTAATAAGGATCTCGATGTAATTTGTGTACTTAACATTTTGTCTTTCATTGTATTGACTTTTATTTATCTTAATTATCAGATTTAACTTGTTTTTCCATATTAGAGAAAATAGTTTTATAAGTGCAACACAACATATCTACCATTCCTAAGAAGTTGCTCCCCACTTCTTCCTATTCCCTCATCATGCACACTGTCCACGTCAGCGGTGTGCCACATCATTATTCAATTTCCAAAATCACCCAATCAGTCTTATTCCCGTGCGGTCATGGCGGTGGAAAAAAACCTGTGTTTTCCCTCACCAGCAGCCGCTCATTCCGCATGCCTCACCAGTTCCCCACAACCGCGGATTCCCCTTCCTCTTCATCTTCTCCAATGTCCATCAAATCCCACTACACAATTAATCTATCGATTCAGTTTCTCTTACCATCTGGTATTTCTCTCCGGACCGCATGCGAGTTGACAAGGTATGATGGCTCGGGCGTCTCCCCTTGCGACGAGATCTGCAGGTGTTCATCCCTGCCCTGCCCCGAGCTTCCCCATCGTCGGGGCCCCCGCCCTGGAAGAAGAGCACCTCGCAGCGGATGCCATTGCACCCACATCGACCTCGGCCACTCTTGGTGATTACCTTGCCATCACGTGTCGTGTGCCTCGACAGAAGGCCGGGAAGTCTCGCCGTGGAGCGGCCAACCCTGCTCGGTGGGGTGAGAGGTATGCATCTTGGAGTTCCCTGGCGTGAAGAGGCTGCAGATCCTGAGCCTGCTACCGCTCAAGTCGGCCATCCACACCGGCACGATGTGCTCATGGTGGCATGACCTTTAGGTCAGCGGCGGCCTGTGCCCTCCTCACTCAGCCTCTGAGCCACGTCGGCCGTGTGAGGACGGGGATCGACAGGTGAGAGCCTAAAGGTGACCGCCACACGAGAGTACGGGACTCCAGCCAATCACGCCAGGGTGCGGCTCAATCTGGTCACCGCTGCACTCAGATAGAACCCGTCCTTGCCGTTCTTACTGTATATTGTATATTGCATATCTAACATATGCCGGAACAGGAATTAAAATAGAATATAGTATATTATTTCACTGCATACTGTACGTTTTGTTTGAACCTAAGGCTTGAATATACGAGTCATTTTCTTAGTTTGCTCCGTGGAAATTTGGTTGAATTGGTTATATTTCTTCAATTTGCTTTGTAAAAATATTTGCTTGAATTTCTTCCACGCAATGTATTTGTCTAAACATATTGGCTACAATTTGTTTCCTTATAAGGCAATTGCGAGTGGCAGCACGGTAGTGGACGGCGGCTTTGCCGTCAAGGATCGTATACCTCAGCCTGCTAGCGTTGTTGGATGCTGCGAATGCGGGTCCGACGATGCCGACATGTTCATGTTGCAGGTGCTGGCGTGCTGCTGCTGGAAGTCGAGGTCATTTACGGCTGGTTCATGCTGTCGAGTCAACTACATGGACTCTGGCTTTAGTGTGAAGTTGCAGAGCAACTTGCAAATACCTTTCCGCTTTACAGACTTGCAATGACTTGATACCAAAATTTATCGGAAGTTTGTGTTCCGATGGTTTGTTCTAATTTTAGCGGCATGTCATATCTTTCAACAACCTAATGTTTTGTTTGAGAACATTACAGGGAACAATGCATCCTCATATTACAGAAACAAAATTTGTAAGTGCTTAAACTTCTGTCCATTATGATTATGTCTCCTCGCTGAAGATATGTTTGTATTGTTCAGCCAGCCTCTAACTTACTCCATATATACAGTGATAGTGTATACACAGCCTAACTCAAGAATTCGGAAGTTGGTGGTTTCCTTGACATTTTGTTTCGATGCATTTTTAACTCCCTGTTGTTTATACACTTTCTGCCGCTCCTACTTACTAATAGCACACGCAGGCAACCTTATCAAGTTCTGGCAAAGTCATCTATGTGTGCAGCCCATATTGTGAAAGAGCAACAGTATCTTGCTGGTGCCACCACCAGCAGGTTTTGTCAGTTTCGTCACCTTCAGTCTCGGTGGCAGTGCTCTGTCCGCATCTCAGTTAAATTTTACCGTTTCAACTATCTTGAGCATTCAACCAAATTGAAGATCAATATATCAACTAGCATAGTTGCTCATTAGGAGTTGCAACAAAGCTCGATTTACCAAGGTGCCTATGAATTTTGCTGGTCCACTTGCAGATTTTTTATTTATCTTTCCTAAGTTGTTGGTTGTTTTTAGATTTTTGTTTGATTCATCATAAAGGAAAGACTAAATTAAATCTCCATAGGTTGCCGTACGTCCCCGGTGGAGTGATGGTGTGAACTACTTTTAAGCGGTGAAGCTAGAATTGATAGTTTCATTTGACTTATGTTTGTGTCTGCTTGATATAATGGCCCATTGAGTGAGAACCAAGCCATTTAGCATTTACAAGCCTAATAGATGTCCCGCAGCAACGCGCGTGGTATGCATCTAGTAGCTAGCAAAAGCAAAGATCATGATCATCTAGGCCTACGTACGCATACATGCATGAGAGTAAATAGCATAAAATACCACATTTGTGGCTAGGATTCCTACCAATTTTTCGAAATTCCCTATAAGCTACCACAATTTCTTTCATTTAAAACACTATCATGTTGCATTGATAACTGTGTTAATTAATTTCAATCACGATTACGACATATTGGTTCCACTCATCACGTCTGACGAGGCATAAAAGTCAACACCGTTAGCTTTGACCGCCAGGTTGACCGTTATGACTGGTGGAGCCCACATGGAGATGGAGAGGAAAGAGAAGAGGAAGGAAGAGAGAGCTTACATGTGGCCTCACACGTAATTTAACGGTCAAAGAAACAGTCAACAAACAGTTTGTTAGGGAGTGGGCCCGACCTGTCATAAACCGGATCAATTTTAAATCAAATGATCATTTGGGTCCTTTAAATGAAAAACCAATTTTGTCATAGGTTTTAATTATTTTTAAAGTGGGAGTACTTTTTCGGAACATTAACTCTAAATGTTGTAGTTTCATGCTATTTACTCCCAATGCATGATGAGGTGCTCATGGCCAGCCATCCATGGCTACCAAGAGCCGCTTGTACTCCTCCGATTTGGTCTGCCTAATTACTTTGTGAATTATCAAGAGGGAATAACCAATCCCTACATCGTGCATGCATCCATCCATACGCATGCACGTCGCTGGCTCACCTAGTACGATCCGTTGCCGAGCATTTCTTGGAAGAAATTACCCGTTGACTAGCTCAGTGACACGAGCTTAATTACCACAGTCTTCACTGAGAATATCCATATCTCAGTGAAGAGCAATTTGTTGTCGTACATAAACTCAACCTCAACTTGTATTATGCATTTTGTAGAAAATGTCAATGACGAATTAAATTTTAGTGTTCTAAGGCAACCTTAATTTGTTTTGTCCAGAGTTGACTTCTTGCAAGAGGGTCTTCAGCCATTGATTTAACCATGTGCGAGCTAGTTAAGCTGACAACTGGTGGGACTCGGAAAACTCATAAACCCTAACATGTAGCGATTGATCCCATGTGCTATAAATAGGACACACAATCAAGTGATCTATCCAACACCCAAACACATCCCACAAAGCAGTCTCGGCTCTCACACAAGTAGAAGCACCAGCCACCAGGTCCAGCTAGCTAGCAAGTGATCAGGGGCCACACCAGCAGTACAGCAACCAAGGCCACCGAGTGCAACGACGACATGGCGCCGTCCCTTCGTCATGTCGTACTCCTTACTTCCCTGTTCGCCACCTTTTTCGCAATCACCCACGCCCAAACTTCCACTAGCCCTCCACCGCCGTCACCCGCCGTGCCAGATGGCTGGACTATGGTGTCCAACACGAGCGACCTGGCGATCCAGCAGGTAGGGCAGTTCGCCGTACGCATCTACGCCCTGAGCACGGGTAAGCTGCGGCTGGGGTTCGTCGACGTCGTCAGCGGCATGACCCGGCCGTCGAATGGCGGGTTGGACTACCAGCTGGTGATCACAGTGTCAGATGGCCCGGCGCCGAGGAACTACCGCGCATACAACGTGTCGGTCTGGGGTATACTCGGCACCATGAACTGGAAGCTCTGGTCCTTCACCCTTGTGGTGTGATGTGTATGCAGGCGGACGGATGGCGTGCTCTGCCGGTCCGTGATGCATGAATAATGTTCTGTTTGCTGATTAATTTACATGAGCATTTTTCCTTTGACTACTTCCGTAGACTTTTAAGATCCTTGTGTTGTAGTTTTTGGCCAGTTTCGTTCAGCGATCGGTTGGCACCGCCAGACGTAAAATGTTCCTGTACTCCACAAGTTGTTTCCTACATGTGTGTTCTCTTTCTCACCAATAATGAAGATGTAGTTTTGTTATTCTTCTTGTTAATTTTTTTTGCAAGAAACTTTCAATCTATTCATCTTCAATCATGACAGTACAAAGAGCACCAAAGGTAATAAAACTGACAACCAGGTCCGTGGACCATCTAGCGATGACTACAAGAACTAGAGTGAGCCGAAGGCGCGCCGCCTCGATCGCCTCTCCCTCGCCGGAGCCAGGCGGGAAGTCATCATGCTATGGCCCCATAGGACCAGCGCATGAGAGCAGTTATCATCACCGATGAAGTTGTAGATCAGAAGGATCAGACCTGTAAACATTCAAATGAAGACGTATGAAGACCAGATCCAAACAGATCCACGAAAGACCAGCACCGTCCGATTCCTGCGAGATCCAACGGTGACAGACATCCAGACGCCCTCCGACGAAGCTAGACGCATCATCGCCGCCGCCACACAACCCCAACCAATACGCTGAGCCTAACAGAAACAAGAAAGGCCCCCACATCGTCCTCCTCTGTTCTGGCTACACGAGGGAACCTTGCCCTGCCGCCACATACCCAATAACCAACTTCTCCTGCCTCGACAACACCAAAGGCCACCACCGATGAAGCATGCATGAGGGCCGAGGAAGATCGCGGTCGGTGTGGTGCGTTTCCTTGATAGTGACTAGTGGATCATGTTGTGGTGCCTTTCCTGTGGCAAAATTGGTGTGCACTCTGGTGGTAGTTGTGGTCGTGATGTGTTGTTAAGTAGGGTGTGTGATGGCAAGCCTCGCCGGTGTAGAACTAGAGTGTTGCCTGATATGTGTGCTTGCATGGAGGTGTGTAATACAGGGGCCATTGATGCTCAGGTGAGTGGGACAGACAAAGGGGAAAAGAGGTGCGAAATGGTGGTTGGAAGTGGTGATCTAACAGTGCTGGTCCTAGGCACAATGGCTTTTGTCTGGCCGGTCAGGCGTGGATCGTAGGAGTTGGTGGTGTGCCAGGGTTTGGGCCAGTGGAGTAGCCGACCGACATGGGGTAGTGTAGCTGTTGGGGGCTTTGTCTTGCCAGCATGCCCCTTTGATGGTATAGCGGCATGGTAGAAGCCCCCGGAAGGCCTCAGTGGTTCCTCTTCCGGTGGTACAATGTCAGGGGAAGGTGCCCTGGCTGCCCTGGTAGTTCGACATTTAGGATTCTTATGTCTCCGAATGAAAGTTTTGCCCGACTTTGTGGATGCCGTGCGTCCCCCCCCCCCCCCCCCCCCCCCCCCCCCCACACACCACATACGTCAAGGGTCCATCACTTACAGGGAAAACTTGACTAATCTAGTTGAGCCAGACTATTGCACTATCTTTGTTGTCGTTCATTTCTTGGAGCGAGCCATGGTCCTCGGAGTTTTGACATCAATCGTTGGCACGTCCTAGCATTGGCGTTACGTAAGAGGTAGGTGACGTCGAGTGCGATGAAGGTTGTCATCTTCCTAGATTATGGTGCGATCCAAGACTGCTTCCCTTTGGTGTTGGCTTCTCTCTCCGATGGTTGGGCAGAGGGCAAATTTCCCTCAAATTAACTGAGTATTAGTAGTTTTTTTGGTCAGGTTTTCCTTATGAATCGGATCACCTATATTCTTCTTATGGAAATTGTGGGTATCTCCTCTCACGTGAAGAGGTTCTTAGGAAAAAACAATACAGAGACACACAGATTATTTATTTCAGGTCATTCGCTAAATATTTGAACATGTTATCAATTATTATTTGGCTCAATTCACTGATATAGTAGTACTAATAAGAAAATAGAAACAAAATAGAAATAAAAATGCATGTCATCGAGAATTTATGTCCTGAGAAATGTGATTGCTACTTCCATACAAAGGTCTTTAAATTTTAGTGCATTGGATTGTAGCCAAGGATCTCTCTTGGTCAAAATAAAAGATAAATGGTACTCATATACGTGTCTGCCACGCAAAATCATAGACTGGTGTAGGAGTCCTATTTCCCACTCCGCATCCATGTGGTGTGCCTTTCCAACCATAAATTTTAAGGCACTTTACATCGATGGTTCATACGTAAGCATCTGCCATCTTCTATTCTTATCCTTGGTCCTATTTTTATTTTTACTCCTGCAATACCATGAGTTTTATATGCTTCCATGCACACCTTAATCAAATTTCTTATGTCTCTTGCTCTTCTAAGCCATTGTAACTTCTATTGGAAATTGCTAAATATTATGTCTTACTCAATCTCATTTTTGCTTGTAGCCACAACTCGTCGTTCCTTGGTCCATACATGGTATCATACTTTTCCTTGTACTCCCTCTGTTTCTAAATATAAGACCTTTTAGAAATTTTAACATGGACTATATACGGATGTATATAGACATATTCTAGAGTGCAGATTCAGTCATTTTGTTCCCGTCCGTATTGGAATCTCTAAAAGGGCTTATATTTAGGAACGGAGGGAGTACGTCATTTTGTACATGCATATATTATTTCACTCTTCCAAAATTTACAACATTAGCTCATGCATGTCATCTTGGTGGTATTTTGCTAATGCAGACGTGCATACGTTTTTATATCATCAAGCCCATGCATGCTAATAAATCTAGTAAACCGATACATGTTCGTCATGTTACTTTCACAGTGGTCCTTCATCACAGTATAACAAATTCCACAAAATTGAAATCAAATTTCTAATTTTGTAATTATGTATTCCACATTACTTTGTTTTTGAATTAAAAAATGAACTATTAATGTGTACATTTAATTTATTCTGAAATTTTGCTAGCTATGTCCTTCACATAGAGTTTCTTATGTATAAATTGGAGATGCACTCTTTATCGATCAAATAAAAGTCTTATCCAAAACAATTACTAAAAGGGTTAATTATCATTTTGCCCTCAGTGGTGTCTCTGTGCTCAATTTTGCCCTCAGTTGTGAATCGTGCTCAGTTTTGCCCCTAGTCTGTCCGCACCGACTCTTTTCGTGAACACTGCCGTCTCCGTCAGGTCAACGTTTTGACTCGGCCCTTACAGGTGGGACCAGGCGGCAGAGACGCGCTACACGATCAGACCGTTGCTCTCTTGGCTTGTGGGACCCAGCAAAGAGTCGTTGAGCAGAGAGCCGTTGCGGGTGTGCGATATAAGCGGCAGCGCGCGTCCCCGGAGCTCGCAGCTGTGAGCAACAATCAGCTAGGCTGGGGAGCTGGGCACGGGCGATAGAGAGAGCGGCGGTGACCACTGTTGGTAGCTTGGAGCTGGGCGCGGGCGACAGAGAGAGCGGCGGTGACCACTGGCGACAGAGAGAGTGGGCGACAGAGAACACGGCGGTGGGAAGATTGCTGTGGAGGACGCGGCGGCGTTGAGATCCCCTTCGGCTCCCGCGCTACCTCGCGGATCCAGAGCCCGGCGCGCGTAGAGATGCCGATCTTTGTCTGTCCGCGGTGCCGGGCGGAAGTTGATCGAAGGGTTTCTCACACACCAAAGAACCATAATCGTCCGTTCTACGTGTGCAGCGAGAATAGGGTAAGAATCGGGGCAATTGCACCATTTTCGTGGTCGGGATCCTTGAGCAATACGGTTGATCTGTTTGGCGTTCATGTAGGTGAAATGTTTCTTCCTTTGGATCGATGCTCTGGCCAAGACTCTGATGAATGAACTACAAGAAGAGCACGAAGTATGATTGCCCGTCCTGCCATGAACGGTGGTGGCCGCAACACGAGCTCCAGAAGAAGAGACGGAGGGCGGAGCACGCAATGACAGAGAGCTAGCTGTTGAGCTTAGGAGGTTGAACAAGAAGGTTAGGAAGCTCGAAGATCAAGCACAAATACCCATTTGCAATTACTTTTGGGCATTTGTATGTATGGTAATTGCACTGGGTGTAATGTTGAAATTGTATGGAAAGGCATGAATTATGCAGGAATTTGTAAGCTTGAAATTGTATGAGAAATTCAACTTGTTTAAATGTTGGTCAAAGTTGTTTAATTGTTGAAAAAAGGGAGAAGAAATGACCAACATTTAAATATGTTGAAAGAAGGGAGAAGAAATGAGAAATTCAGAAACTTTGATCAATGAAATGCAGCTCTCTGCTCTGCCTTTCTGCAAAAAAAAAAGGTTTTCTCTGTGGGCCAAATTCAGAGCCGAGAGCCAAGTGCTGGCTAGACTAATGGGCCAAATGCATCCAATTAGGCCCATTCGGGGGTGGGCAAATGAGATGTCTTGCGTGTTTTTCTGTTTTCTGTTCTGATTTAGTTTAGGCAGTAAATCATTTTATTTAATTCTAAAATATTTTGTGGTAGCTAATTGAATTATTCCAGAGCCAAACAATTAAGTTCAGAATTTTTTTGGAGCTGCTAAATATTTAATACCAATTTAATTACTCCAATTCAAATACATCGTGATTTAAATCAAAGACAAAAATGTCATGGAAAATGTGCCTCAGCTCTGGTTGAGGTTTACACCTGGTGCCAAAGTTAATGAACATTTTTTAAGGGCATTACATTGAGAAAAAAAATAATTTGTCTAAAAAAATGAAGGGTGGAAAATGCACAAAAAATTGGTGCGGCTGGGACTCGAACCCAGGACCGCGTGGTTTTGTGGCATTTAGGGCTGCACTGGTAACCGCTAGGGCAGATGGAAAGACTTTGACATGAATAGGGAAGGAAACTATACATAGTGAGACCGTGACTTGGTTTAGGGTTTAAAAACGCATGTTTGTAGCGAATGTTTGCACACACGTGACAGTGGTTTTCCTTTGTTTTGTACTGAACTTTTGGAGGGTTGGAAACGGATGTTTGCACTGCCACATGATTCTGGTTAGAGTGGCACTTGGTTTAGGGTTTAAAGGGAATAAATGTGCATGTTAGTTCATGACTCGGTTTAGGGAGGAAATAATATCTTTGGGCACGGACAGTTTTGAACACACATAATAACTTAGATAGATAAGATGCAACCCACCGTACCCTTACATAGATGGGTACCCTACATAGATAAGTCCAGGGACACAACACGACACGGCACGCATGACATAGAAAAGCAACTAAATAAAAACGATAAAACTAAAACATGACGAGCTTGACGAACAACTTCACTCCGGGCTCGCAGCCCTTCTTGAACATCTTCATCTTGACCTTTCTTCCACCTTGGCCGCGCCCCTTCACCACCGTATTCAACTTCACTCCTCCTCCTCGTCGTAGGGAAGGGAGTGCATCTGGTTTTTGGTGGGGAAGATGCACTCGTAGTTGGTGAAGATGTTGTACACTGTGAACATGGACTCGTCGCCGCACCAATACACTTGGCCGAGGAGCTCGCGTGCATCAAACGGGTTGGCGAAGGTGACCGTGAGCAGTAGGAGGATGCCGGCGCGGTCACGAACCTCGTTGAGGGTGAACACACTACAAGAAATATGTCAACTTGCGACCATCACTATTGGTCACTGAATGGTCATTGTTTTTCATTTGCGACCTTTTTGCGACCAAAAACAGATGGTCAAAAGCTGGCCGTCGTAAACTGAAATTAACGACCTTCTTTGTGATATGTAAAAGGTCGTTGGTTCCACGACCAAATTTTTGGTCACTGGCAGCCTTCCCAGGCCACGTAGGATCCAGCGTGGCAAGCTGACGTGGATAAGAATCAGCCCGGTCCAATTCGGTGTTTTACATGGGCCGAGCCCATTAATTCAGCCCATTTATATATTTTTTCCTATGAATTTTTGTCAGCTTCATGGACCAAGCCCAACATTGCAGCCTTTTTATTTTTTGGGCCACGGCCTTTTATTGTTTATTGATTTTCTATTTTTAGCCATTATATATTCAAGCTGGTCCCACTAGTCAGATGGGTCCCACTTGTCATGATCATCTCTCAAATTGGTCCCACATGTTAGAAATGTACAAATTTGACAGATTATTTTCATAAGTGGTCTCGTTGGTCAAGTTTTCATTTCACAAGTTTTCAAATCACATACATAATCAAAAATAACAAATAACATTCATCAAAGATACCACTAAATAAATCTATTACAATCTTTACAACACATATGCTACAATATGCTACTCTTCACTGACTAGGACTTGACGGCTTCACACTTCACGGCTTCACACTTGCTTCACACTTCACACTTGAGCTTCTGTAAAATAGGAACAACCACAATTTTAAATCTCAATTGCAGTATAAGCCATATACAGAAGCAGTTCAAAGTTGAACCAACATCAATTAAACAGACGCGCACAGAAACATAGGAGTCAAAATGCAGTATAGGCCCAGGACAAGGACATTCCTATTATCAAATCAACACACATAATGTGGATGTCTCATGTGAGCATCATGTTGTGGTTTTATTAAACAATGATACAGCAACAGAATACAATATCTTCAATGCGAATTACGGTACTTGTAGCAAAATAGTTTGAAACAACAACTACGCAATACATTATAATGAGAGTAAGCTTGAATCAAACAGAAAAAGGAACACTTTCGAGTTTAAAAGTTAAAACGTTTGCAAGATATCCCAACTCGCAAGTTCAAGAGGCATAATTCAGAAGCTTGCATCAGGGCACTCTATAATAATAATAAGAGTAGCATTCGACTAGACACACGAAACAGCGACACAAAATAATTATATACCTTCAGCTCTGCTCACAGCTTCTCTGCTCATAACAGTTACACCTGCCATTGGAGGAGTCAAAACAAGAAGTATTAGATCACAATATTTGCATCTTTCCCACTGAGACTAGACCACATATCAGTAACTCGAATCACAAAGTATATCCATAACACCATATAATAGTCCCAGAACTCCCAATACTGTTTAAACATGTGACAACATGTTTATTTTTAAATGAAGTGTACATGAACAATTAATCTATAAATAGCAGGTACAATACAATTCTACTCTGGATACATTATCGCAGTAACCTCATTACAAGCACCCATACTCTCAAATTCAGTATCCAGTCTCAAATTCTTCACTATCGAGTTGCTAACAGAAACAAGTTCAGTTGAAAGCAGAGCAGATAACAAGAAACAGAGCTGCTTGCTGTCTCGGCTGACCGCCTACATGCGAGAAGGCAAAAAAAACATTTACTCGAAACATCTTATAATTCACAACAAATTCGAGACTGACACAATTAATTTTACAGCATATAGAGATTTCACAATCAAAGTTCATGATGCTAGGCTGCTAGCTATCAAGATGAAAACAACATGTAGCAGATACAAGCATACCAGGCAAGATGGCTAGGTGCTTAGTAAGATCATCTACTGTTCAGCAGGAAGATGGGTCATGAACAAATATTACCTCCCTGATTTCATCCATCGTGTGGGACTTGAGGTGAACCTTGGTGAAGGTCTGCAGGTTGAGGCCAAGCAGGTCGAGGACCCGCACGTAGCCATCGCTCCTCATGCCCAGGCTCAGCTCCGGCGCCATGTGCCGCAAGACGATCATCCTGAGAAGAGAAGCACAGACAGAAGGCGGCCGTGAGTGGGTACCAAGGGGGAAAAACAGAAGCCAAAACCAAGAATTGGATGATTTAGTATAAAGGAAATAGCTCAGCATTCAAATATTTCTAATAAGATTGTGCACTAATCCAACACGATATACAAAAGGTGTCCTCATAGCTTTACTAATACGTGGGAGTATCGATAGTGGGGTATAGAAACAAAAGCAATCCATTGTCATGTTCTAGGAACTGACTATTAGAGTACATGCTCAGGACATAAGTGGAAGCAGAAGAATATAATGAGATGTCACCATACGTATGTGCATAATAATTGTACGTATATAATCTAACTTGATTTCTTTCTTAAAAAAATTCTTATCAACATGGCTAGACACTATATAGATGGTCTACTCTGGTATGTAGGTACATGTGCAGGAGATTGTCTAATTAGGACTGAAAGCACATCTTAAGCAAATTGAATATCATCTTACTGTTATAACTGTGTGTTTATAAACCACATGGCAGGCACCTATCATTTTGCACATACACACACCAACAGAAACAAAACAAGCAGATTGGAAGGCTTGCTGCACATCCTGTGCAGGGGCATCGCCGTAAACAAACTTGTAGACTATCTTGATATGCAAAAGAAGATACATCTCCCATGTTCAGCAATCAGGATCAACCATAAGCTTTCACTAATCCTACATCAGTAAGCTTTTACTACTCCTGTTGCTAGTGTTCTAAACCAACAGAGCAATGCTATAGGAGTAGAAAAGAGAACTAGAGGTAGGAGAGGGAGCCGCTCACCGGAGAGCTTGTGGTCACCGCCATACACAGCCGCCGTCACGCTAGTCACCTCAAGAAGCACCGCTGCGCCGGAGATGCCACCAGACATGCGCAAGAGCAGAGCACCTGCTGCATCCAAATCCAAATCGAACAAGAACAAAAAATTAGGAATGGTTGCAACCATGCTTTTCAAGGCACACAATAGAAAAAATCGCAAAGAATGAGACGACGCCTTTCCTGATCTGCTTCCCGTACTTGGATCCAATGTTGGCCGTGTTCTGTGTTGAGGAGCTCAAGTTCAATGTGTAGCCATAGTATCCACAGCTGCCAGTAAGAAACAAACAACACACATCATCAAACTGGACATAGATGTTTTACATACAAACCTAAAGCTACCGTCCTACTTTTTTAACAGGAACGTCGTGTGGTATATAAATGACAGTTTGGTGCTCTCCGTACGTCTTTACAAGTTCAAATCATGTCCTAGAGTATTTATTTATGTGTAACTTCACCGGTCGATGTTAATCTGCAGCTGCCATGCACACATCCGCCGGACCTAGATGCTAGGATCTGTAGACTACATCTATCCCTGATGCACCTACATGCATGGGCTGCTAGCATTGAAGGTTTCGCATAATCCACCAATATATATCCCGCTTCAAATGAACACACAAATGCAAGATATTCTACTCTTCACGCAAGAAGTTTCTCCTGCTATACGAATGTGATCTACGGCAAGTTAGCAGGTATGTTCTATAATCCACCAAACACAGCCTCAACTATTGGTTCTGTTCTGACCCAAATAAAGCAGCGGGGACAACAAGTCGCAGGAGCTGAGGGGAGTTGGTGAACCTGTAGGCGACGTCTTTGGCGGAGTAGCAGCCGTCCAGGTCGACGGAGCAGAGGAGCGCCGGCGTTTGTCACCGGCGTCCTCGAGCCGCTGCGCTCGTCCCGGACCGGCGACTGTAGGGTGCGGCGCGCTGCTCCCGTATCCTACAGGAGGAGCCTCCTAGGTCGCAGATCTGGCGGCCCTCATCGTCGGCCGGCGCTGGATCCATCGGCGAACGAAACCCTAACGACGGGAGATGGCCGCGCTTGGCCGCTGGAGGATGCACGCGCCGAATCTCACCGGACAGGAGGGAAGAGCGGAGCATCGGGGTCACGTTGGTGTGATGGGCGCCGTCGATTCCTGCCGGCGTTCGCTGGGATCGGGCGCTGTTGGTGGCGGCGGCGAGATGGGGCCGAGGGAGGAGTGCGGGAGAGAGATGGGGACGAGGGAGGTGTGCGGGGCTGTGGGCCAGGCTTCATGGGGTGAGAGGGTGATGCTGTTTTTTTTAGACAAAGAGGGGGGTGAGGGAGAAAGGCTGCCGTCGGATCCGGGAGCATCCGACAGCGTTTGAGGCACGATCCGTGTGACATGCCCATGAACCAATCAGAACCCAGTACACATTATGACCATCTAAAATTGGTCGTCATCGACTAAAAATAAGGTATTGAATCATATAAACTGTTTTATGATATGAGAAATTCAAAAATAAATAAAAACATTCTCATTGTGTCACCAAATGTGACCTAGTTTTTAGGAAAACTAATAAACATGGAATTGGAATAAGACAAATATATTTTAAAAAGTGTTATGAGAAATGAGTTTTTAGGAAAAAAATCATTTTCTATTTTTGAAGTGCAAAAAATGTTTTTTTGAAGAATCTACCAAATATTTGTTTCAAAATGGCACCACTCCATTTTCCAAAACAATAAGACATCATTTTATGTACAGTTGACCAAAGCATAACATGTAAAATGCTTTCGATCCAACTCTCATCAAAAAGACAAATTAAGTTTCAAAAAAGAATCTTCTACTTTTTCACATGAAAAAGTCAAAAAAATGATCTCATATTGTGCACAAAGGTGCATCTTGGAACGGCAAACAATGTTGCCTAAGCAAACTTTCATCTTCTTTGGATGCAAAATTCATTTTTCATTTTTCGAGTGCCCAAAATAAGATTTTTGTGAAGGACCTACCATATATTTGTTGTAAAATTGGACCGAATCTATTTTCTAAAATACTATGAAATATTTAATGCACAATTGACCAAATAGTTGGGTGTCAAAAGTTTTGATCCACCTCTGGTGAAAAAAACAAATTTCCGCTGATTCAGCAGGAAGCGGGTCAAATTTGGACTGCAGCTGCCTCATAGTTTGCTCTTTATTTTTTCCAAAAATCATTTATAGGTACATAAGTACCTATTTAATCAAAGAAACACCAAAAAAATTCCAAGATTCAACCACAAGCTAGGAACGGTCATTCCCGCCGTTTTAACCGCATTTTGAAACAGGCATAAAAAATTAAAAAAACAAAAAATTCGAAAACCTTCGCATTGTGTCATTACATGTGACCAAGTTATCAGGAAAAATAATAAACTTGTAATACGGCAATTATTTAAAAAAAGTGTTCTCAGAAATGAGTTATCATGCGTGAAGATTCATGGCTTTCAAGCCAAATGATCAATCTTATGGCCACATTCATGGCATAGTTTGTTCAAATCATCCCATATTGTGCACAAGGGTGCATCCTAGAATTCCAAACAATGTTTCCTAAGGGAGTTTTCATTTTCTTTGCACAGAAATTTCATTTTCCATTTTTTGAGTGCCCGAAATGAGTTTTTTTGTGAAGCACCTACCATATATTTGTTGCAAAATTGAACCAAATCTATTTTATAAAATACTAGCCCATATTTAATGCATAATTGACAAAATGGTTGGTTGTCAAAAGTTTTTATACACCTCTCGTGAAAAAGAAAAATTTCCGCCGATTCAGTAGGAAGCGGGTCAAATTTGAACTGCAGTTGCCTCATAGTTTGCTCTTTATTTTTTCCAAAAGTCATTTATAGGTACATAAGTATCTATTTAATTAGAGAAACATCAAAAGTTTCCGAGATTCAACCACTGGCTAGGAACGGTCAAGCCCGCCGTTTTGACCGCATTTTGAAACGGGCATAAAAAATAAAAAAAATAAAAAAAATGGAAAACCTTCGCATTGTGTCATTATATGTGACCAAGTTGCCAGGCAAAAAAATAAAATTGTAATACGGAAATTATTTTAAAAATGTGTTCTAAAAAATGAGCTATCATGCGTGAAGATTCATGGCTTTCAAGCCAAATGATCAATCTTATGGCCACATTTATGGCATAGTTTGTTCAAATAATCTCATATTGTGCACAAGGGTGCATCTTGGAATTCTAAACAATGTTGCCTAAGGGAGTTTTCATTTTCTTTGCACGGAAATTTCATTTTCCATTTTTTGAGTGGTGGAAATGAGTTTTTTTTGTGAAGGACCTGCCATATATTTGTTGCAAAATTGGACCAAATCAATTTTCTAAAATACTATGCCATATTTAACATACAATTGACCAAATTGTTGGGTGTCAAAAGCCTTGATCCACCTCTGGTGAAAAAGACAAATTTCTGCCGATTTAGTAGAAAGCGGGTCAAATTTGAACTGCAGCTGCCTCATACTTTGCTCTTTATTTTTTCCAAAAATCATTTATAGGTGCATAAGTATCTATTTAATCAAAGAAACATCAAAAATTTTCCAAGATTCAACAACTAGCTAGGAACGGTCAAACCCGCCGTTTTGACCGCATTTTGAAAGAGATATAAAATATAAAAAAAAAATCAAAAAATTGGAAAACCTTCGCATTGTGTCATTATATGTGACCAAGTTAAAAGGAAAAATAATAAACTTGTAATACATCAATTATTTTAAAAAAGTGTTCTCAGAAATGAGCTATCATGCGTGAAGATTCGTGGCTTTCAAACCAAATGATCAATCTTATGGCCACATTTATGGCATAGTTTGTTCAAATGATATCATATTGCGCACAAGGGTGCATCTTGGAAATCCAAACAATGTTGCCTAAGGGAGTTTTCATTTTATTTGCATGGAAATTTCATTTTCCATTTTTTGAGTGCCGGAAATGAGTTTTTTTGTGAAGGACCTACCATATATTTGTTGCAAAATTGGACCAAATCTATTTTCTAAAATAGTAGGCCATATTTAATGCACAATTGATAAAATGGTTGGTTGTCAAAAGTTTTTATACACCTCTCGTGAAAAAGACAAATTTCCGCCGATTTAGTAGGAAGCGGGTCAAATTTGAACTGCAGCTGCCTCATAGTTTGCTCTTTATTTTTTTCAAAAATCATTTATAGGTACATAAGTATCTATTTAATCAGAGAAACATCAAAAGTTTTCCAAGATTCAACCACTAGCTAGGAACGATCAAGCCCACCATTTTGACCGCATTTTGAAACGGGCATAAAAAATTCATGGCATAGTTTGTTCAAATGATCTCATATAGTGCACAAGGGTGCATCTTGCAATGACGAACAATGTTTTCTAAGGGAGTTTTTATTTTCTTTGGACAAAAAATCAATTTTTCATTTTTAGTGCCCAAAATGAGGTTTTTTTGTGAAGAATCTACCATATATTTGTTGCTAAATTTGACCAAATTAAATTTCTAAAATACTAGGCCATATTTAATGTACAATTGACCAAATGGTTGCGTGTAAAAAGTTTTTGATCCACCTCTCGTGAAAAAGACAAATTTCCGCATATTCATTTTCCATTTTTCGATTTCCCAAAATGAGTTTTTTTGTGAAGAACCTAACAAATATTTTTTGTAAAAATAACTTCTCCATTTTTCAAGAATATTAGACCACATTTTATGAAGAAATTTGTGTACATTAGAAACATTTTTTATAGATATTAAACGGTTTTTAGTTACATCATTAACATTTTTAATAAATATTTTGATGTCTAATATTTTGAACACATGTCTAAATTTTTTAAGACACATTGGACATATTGTTTATATATGTTTAACTTTTTTCAAATACATGATTAACATATTTTCATATATTTCCAACAAAAAAACATCTTTTCATACATACGTTTTGATGTCTATGTTTGTTTTTACACATTGTACATTTTTGTATACATATTAAACATTGTTGATATTGGTTAGAAAAATTTAAATACATGAAAAATTTGTTATTTTCCCATTTTCGTTGGCCAAATATATGTTTTTTTTGAGGAATATGAGGGCATCCCAAATTTCTTCGTGGATGGGCCGAGGCCTACATGGCACACATTTAAAAAAAAGAAGGTGGCCTCGTTCCACCGAGGCCCAAGCCCACCTTGAGCGACACCTTAAGTACCAATGCATCCACGTTCACAACCTCACGACCATTTATATTGGTCGTAATCAGGTAGAAATAAGGTCGTCGACCACTCTTGTCTACTTTATGACCATTTGGTGTATGGCAATTTCAGGGTTTGAGCCCTTCCAAGCGAAATGGCCGTGGATTTACGACCAATTCAGCCGGGGTCACTGAGAGAAGGTCACAAGTTGACATATTTCTTATAGTGACATCCTAGGCAAGCCCCGTTGGAGGTGGGCATAGTCGGCTCTGAGGAAGGCACGGGCTAGCTCGACGGACCCCCTCCACCTGGAAGTCGCCCACACACGGAGCTCCCTCTCCACGAGCACACCCGGTGGGTAGCGCACCTCCGGCACGACAGGCGGACGAAGGAAGGTCGGCCCGTTGTACTGCATCTTCACTTGGTGCTTGGGGTTCTTGGAGAGGATGGAGGGCTCGATCGCTTGGGTGTTTGAAGTTGGAGAGAATGGATCTGGCTTGGGTGGCGAGTGGGAGAGGAAGAGAGGCATATAAATAGGCGAATCCGGGCGAACGGTCCAGTGGGAGAGGAAGAGAGAAGGGATGCAAATGATGCGTGTGTGAATCCGGGCGCGTGCGTGTGTATCCGGGCACCGAAACAATAGGGCTGCTGTTTGACCGGGGGCGCGTGCATCTGAATCACTGCGTAATCTAAATCAATGCGTGCATGGCCACGTCGCTCGCCTCCTGCGCATGCATGCCCACGTCCGCCTCCCGCGCATGCATGCCCACGTCGCCGCACTTCCCATGCATGCAGGCCTGGAAAGGCTGAGACGGGCATTAAGAACGCTCACCGGCCTGGACAGCGAGACGGCCCAACGGTCCATCCAGCGCGCCCAGTACGTGTTGAGAAAAAAAAATCGCCCAGCCAATCAGATTGCATCTCGCGGATCACCCTCCTCGTCCGCGCAGATTCCTTCTAGAAGGGTTAGATCTACGGTCCTTGTTCAGCGCTAGGGTTAGATGGACGGTCCTTGTTCAGCGCTAGGGTTAGCGGGGTTTGGGAGGGGTTTAGAGCAGTCAAAGATAGGTTTGACCAGATTTCAAATGAGCATAATAAATTAAATTAAAATAAAAAATGAAAAACCTGCGCACATAGTCTTCTTATGTCATATACTAACGATTTATGTTGATAAACAAGGTCTACATACATTGAAACGAAAAGTTCATGTGTCTCATGTGATATCTCAAACTCTCTTGTATGAAGTGAAGAGAAGTGTTTTGGCGAAATGAACATGAAAATTTCAAAAACCTCACCACAGCTTCATTTTGGAGTGACTAAGAAGGATCCAGGCTTAGTTTTTCATTTTCATGTTTAAACTTGTTTAAATGTTGGTCAAAGTTAGGTTTGACCAGAATTCAAATGGGCATAATAAATTAAAAAAAAATCAGAAAAATGAAAAACCGGCGCACATAGTCTTCTTATGTCATATACTAGTGATTTAAGTTGATAAACAAGGTGTACATACATTCAAATGAAAAATTCTGACGTATGAAGTGAAGAGAAGTGATTTGGGGTTTGGAACATGAAATTTTCAAAAACCTCACCACAGCTTCATTTTGGAGTGACTAAGAAGGATCCAGGGTTAGTTTTTCATTTTGATGTTTTAGACTTGTTTAAATCTTGGTCAAATTTAGGTTTGACCAGAATTCAAATGAGCAAAACAAATTCAAAAAAAAAACCAGCGCACATAGTCTGTATATATAGAATATATGTGTAGGAAAGTTGTTTGGCTGATTTAGACAAGGTCAAAAAAAACCTTGCTTAGAAATGAGGCCGTTTACCCTATCTTTGGAGCTCTTTTTAGCACATTTTTCATGAATATGAGTTTACCCTACCAAAGTTTCGACAGAATTGCAACATCCAAATACCATGTCAAATTTGAAGTTCTAACATAGGTCCAACATCATTCAAACATAGTTCTAACATAGGTCCAACATCATTCAGCAGAAATACAACATTATTCATAATGTTTCATAATTATTCATAAATAGCGTTGGGGCTTCTGTTTGATCCTTGAGCTTCTTGCCATCACTTTGCTCCTCGTGCACCTTGTGCTCATTGTGCTCATTGCTTCTTCTCTTCTCCTCTTGGTTGTCGGTACCTTGCGCGTCTTCTTCAAACCTACCGCAGAGCTGTACAAAACATAAAGGGTAATGAGATCATGTCAAGTGATAAATGTACAGTAGTATTTGCAAGATTTACATACCTAGCAGAACTCACAACGACAGAAGGTTGGTCACCATTTGGAGCCTCACTTGGATCATCATTTGGAGCCTCACTTGGTGAAAGATCGAGGATGTCGCCTACAGGGGGGGGTGAATTGGCGCTTTAAAATAATTACGGTTTAGGCTTGAACAATTGCTGAATAAACCTAGCGGCTAATTTGTCAAGCACAAAACCTACAACAACTAGGCTCACCTATGTGCACCAACAACTTATGCTAAGCAAGATAGACAACTAAGTGATAGCAAGATATATGACAAGAAATAATATGGCTATCACAAAGTAAAGTGCATAAGTAAAAGGGCTCGGGTAAGAGATAACCGAGGCACGCGGAGACGACGATGCATCCCAAAGTTCACACCCTTGCGGATGCTAATCTCCGTTTGGAGCGGTGTGGAGGCACAATGCTCCCCAAGAAGCCACTAGGGCCAACGTAATCTCCTCACGCCCTCGCACAATGCAAGATGCCGTGATTCCACTAAGGGACCCTTGAGGGCAGTCACCGAACCCGTACAAATGGCAACCCTTGGGGGCGGTCACCGAACCCATACACTTTGACAACCCTTGGGGGCGGTCACCGGTACCCGTCAAATTGCTCGGGGCGATCTTCACAACCTAATTGGAGACCCCGACGCTTGACCGGAGCTTTACACCACAATGATTGAGCTACGAACACCACCAACCGTCTAGGGCGCCCAAGCTCCCAAGAGGAACAAGCTCAAGGGTACCAAGCACCCAAGAGTAATAAGCTACTCAACTTCACTTCCACGTATCACCGTGGAGAACTCAAACCAATGCACCAAAATGCAATGGCAAGGGCACACGGAGTGCCCAAGTCCTTCTCTCCCAAATCCCACCGAAGCAACTAATGCTAGGGAGGAAAACGAGAGGAAGAACGAAGAAGAGAACACGAAGAACTCCAAGATCTAGATCCAAAGGGTTCCCCTCACATAGAGCAGAAAGTGATTGGTGGAAATGTGGATCTAGATCTCCTCTCTCTTTTCCCCCAAAAACTAGCAAGAATCCATGAAGGGATTGAGAGATAGCAAGCTCAAAGAAGGTCAACAATGGGGGAAGAACACGAGCTCAAAGGATTGGGTTCATTGGGGAAGAAGACCCCCTTTTATAGGAGGGGAGAAATCCAGCCGTTATCCTCACAGCCCGCACCGAGTGGTACTACCGCTCCAAGGAGCGGTACTATAGCTAGGGAGGTGGAAGCCCTTTGAAAAAAAACAGCAAGGAGGCAAAACGCCGGTAGAACCGCCGGAGCGGTACTAATGCTAAGGGTAGCAGTACTACTGCTTGTGAGCGGTACTAAAAAAAAACATCCGTGCCTACCACCGCTGGACTTAAGACGAGTTTTTGGTTCGGAGCGGAAGTAGCCACGGAAGTAGCCGTGGTAGTACCGCTCCAAGCGGTAGTACCGCTCCCAAGAGCGGTAGTAAAAAATTACATCCCCTCCAACCGGTAGTACCGCTCGCATGAGCGGTAGTACCGCTGCAGCCTTTTTAAGGACACCAAAACTGACACAACTTCTGCAAACGGACTCCGAATTCAACGAAACCAAGTTTGTTTGAAAGCTAGCGACAAGGGCTAACACAATCTTCATAGAAATAACAATAAGAAGAAAATTAGAAAAGGCCCATAAGAAAAAGGTGAGAACCCTTCCTCGAATAAGACCGGTAAAACCTCCAACACCGGAAACGCAATAGAAGAAGCATGTGAACTCCGTTTTCGATGAACTCGAGCTTGTCAAGAAGATGACCATAAGCTCCAAATCTCACAAGGAGAAAACCAAACAAGAACCAAGAAAGATGATGCAAGCATGCAACGGTTTGAGCTCTCTACGAACGATACGATCAAGCTACTCACTTGAGAGCCCCCCTTGATAGTACGGCAATCGATCCTATAACCCGGTCTCCAAACTACCACCATGAGACCGGTAAAATAGAGAGCCTATCAAGGCCAAACCTTTGCCTTGCACAAAGTCCACTTGAGCTAGATGTAGACGATCTTGACTTCCTCAAGTAGGACCACCTTTCTTGATTGTGTTGGCTCGGTGAAGACTAGTAGATTGCTCCCCCATACTCCACTATGGGTGAGCCACTCTTCTGCACATCTTCACAAGTCCATTGTCACCACAATGGACGGCAATCTTCAAGCACTTGATCTCTTCGTGATGCATCACTTGAACGTGCACACCGCAACCTAACCCCACAAAGAACTCTCACGAAGACCATGGGCTAGTACACAAAGCGTAATTGACAATGCTTACCATACCATGGGATCACTTGATTCCTCTCGGTACATCTTCTACGCTTTGTGTGTTGATCAACTTGATTCACTCTTTGACTTAGTCTTGATCAACCTTGAATCTTTCCAACTCTCTTCATTTGGATGATGTCTTGAAGGTAGACATGAATGATCACACACTCTTCTTCTTCAAGACATGCTTGCAATAAGCTCAACACTCACATGACCAATCTTTGGATAATTCCGTAATAGCACCTTGGTCAACTCATAAACTCCTTGAAACCAACACATGGACTTCAAGAAATGCCTATGGACAAATCCTTCAAGTATAACTCAATGCAACCATTAGTCCATAGAGAATGTCATCAATTACCAAAACCACACATGGGGGCACCGCATGTCCTTTCACTTGGATCACTATTTGGGTCCTCACTTGGATCACCATTCGGAGCCTCACTTGAATCATCATTTGGAGGATATTTTGGATCATCGTCAAAATCATACGGCTGTTGACCATCATCATTTGGAACCTCGTCAAAATCCTTATCTGATGCAACCGGCTGTTGACCATCATTTTCATCATCTGTTGTGGCAACCGGCTGCTGACCAACATTTTCATCGAAGCCTTACTCGAAACACTCTCCGAACGCTGGATCTACTGTGTTATCACAATACTTACCGAAATGACCAGACCCACCACACCTTGTGCACTTACGCTTCCTCGCTCCAAGTCCAGCTCCTTCGCTGCGAGATCTAATTCGACTCTTCATTGGTCTACCTACTGCTCTCTTCAGAACTGGAGCGCAAAGCTTGAATCCAGGGTCTACTATGTCCCATTGTTGTTTTCCCTCCATAGCAGGCAAGGCAAACACATATGTGGCTTTGAACCTTACAACAGAGTAGTAATCATGCACATACTACTGTATGTTTCCTCCTGGACCTGAGAGAGAAGTGATGAAAAACAAGGCATGAATGCATGTCAACCCAGTTATCTGCCATTGCCTACCACTGCAAGTTCTAGCTTCTAAATCCACTGGATATCTCCATTCCCTCTTCTCTTTATCCAAATATGATATCTCTGCTGTGGTACCTGAGCAAAGAGTCATGTTCATTTCCAAGCCTGTTGTTTTCTGCTTCAGTTCATTCATCACGGCAGGGATGATATTGTGGCCCATGAATTTTGCCTCGGCTATTCCTGCATGATAATGAAATT
Source organism: Thinopyrum elongatum (assembly GCA_011799875.1). Taxonomy (NCBI): domain Eukaryota; kingdom Viridiplantae; phylum Streptophyta; class Magnoliopsida; order Poales; family Poaceae; genus Thinopyrum; species Thinopyrum elongatum. The sequence continues at coordinate 37,560,232 of CM022303.1, read as the reverse complement.
TCTGCATGTATTCTATCCTTATCCTGTCAAGCAAATCCACCACATAATGACCCTTTAGTTTCCAGATCGTTGAGTAGAAAGACTCTGCTAGATTATTGTGCACATAGTCAACTTTGCTCAGTTCACTGAATTGGCTTCTGGCCCATAACTTGGAGTGGTGTGTTTCCAAGCATTCCTTCACTTTGGGATTCGTGTATAACTGCCTCAAGTGGTAATTGTGCTTCTTCATTCTGCAAGTCAAAGATGCTGGCCATAAATTGTCGGTATAAACATTTCCTTTATATTTCTTCACAAAATTTGCAGCAAGGTGACGCATGCATTCCCTATGCTCTACTCCAGGGAACACATTGTCCACGGCCACTTCTAAACCTTTGCAGGCATCTATATGAATTACCAACCCATTGAGATGTGCAATAGCCCGGCGTAGATTATGCAAAAACCAAGTCCAGCTCTCCTCAGACCCTGTCTCCAGCACACCGTACGCAACTGGAAATACGAAACTATGTGCATCAACTGCACAAGCTGTTACTAACTGTCCTTTAAACCTCCCTGTGAGAAAAGTAGCATCAATAGCCAAATACGGCCTGCAGCCTGCCAAAAAACCCTGGCGACAAGCCTCAAAGCAGACAAAAACCCTCCTAAATCATTCCTTGGTCTTTGTCACTCCTCTGAATGTGTACTCCACGGTGTGGTGGTCAATATCTACAATACTACCTGGGCTGGTCCTCTCCACTTCACCTTTGAATGAATACAACAATTGAAAACTTTCCTGCCAGTTACTATAAATAGAATCCATAGCATGTTGTTTACCATTGAACAACCTCATGTATGGTAACTCTATCTTGAACTTGTCTTTGATGTTCTTCTGCAATTCCTTTGGACCCACTTGCTGGTTTTCTTTCACCCACTTCTTTACTTCTTCCGCCACTCATCTTGACTTGGCTCTACTGATTGTATCCTTCCTAAGGGTTGATTCCTGGCATGTGTGCTTAAAAGGGTTCACTTTGACCTGAACATTCGTGCTATTTTGCATTTTAGATGCGAGCATCCTCCATGGACAACCCTCAGTCAGACAGTGCACTCTGTAATGTAGTTGATCGCTCTTGTCAACTTTGAAAGTACGTTCTACCTTGATGCAGTATGTCACAAGTGCATTTCTGCACTCACTCATGGATGCAAAAACGGTACCTTCTTCCATATGAGGGTTCAAAGGGTCCCATTCAACAGCTGCAAGGTCTTCGTCCTCACGCACCGCGTCATCATCCACACGGACATCATTGTCAGCCTTATCTTGGTTTTCAGCCCGAGGTGCCCGTCGTAAATTCTGAATAACATCATAATATAGATTCTCTTCATCAACCACAGAATCATAGGCATCAGGCTCCACTTCAAGGGGGACCCTACTGCCGGTGCCCATGCTTGTCGAGCCACCATGTCGCCGTGCACTAACTGAACTGTTCTGGCTAGAGCCGCCATTACGACGACTTGGTTCTGCCCGAGAAGGTGCACCCGCCATCCTAGGTCCAAATGCCTACTCAAGCACATCAATTTGCAGCCTCACATGAAAATTCTCTTTCTCCTTATGCCTAGCAAACATGGTAGCCAGCTCTTTATTATTACTAACTGTCACCCATTTATTTTTCCCATCGTAGTATTTGTATTCCACTTTATCAAGCAAACCCCAAGGATATTGGCTGCAAATTACCTCCCCAAATTGTCTGAAACTCCAATTACAAGTCATTGGCAACATATACTCGAAACCTCCTTGGAATTTCTTCTTATTCTTTGCATTCGACATGTACCGGTCCCTTCTAATGTGCACCAAGAAAGCAAACCGCAATTCCATCCTAACCGACGAAAAACAGAGACGCAATCAGCACACCAATAGCTAAACTAACCGGGCAAACCAACTCGAATCGACTGTTGAAATGCACAACTAAGCTCAATCTAAACAGGAGGCGTGACTTACCCCTCGGGAACCCAATCGTGGACGCGGCAGATCCCCGGTTCGATGCCTGCCTCACCAAATACTCCGGGGTCACCGCCGCTCGCCATTTTGCTCTGGGGTTCACCCTCGTACTTCCTCTGTGTGCACCAGCCCCCCACCTATCAGCGATCCGGCCGGGCGCACGGAAGGAGGCCACGCTGAGGATCGAGCAGGCGGCGGGCGTCCCACCCGTGGCGTCGCAGGAAGGTGGCGGGCGGAGCAGGTAGCGGTGGAGCAGGACGGCCGCGGCCGCTGCCGCGGCCGCTGCAGCGCAGGTGGTGGCGGCGGCGTAGGACGGCTGGGCGACGGACGGGACAGAGTGGCGTCGAGTGGCCCGGTTAGAACCCTAGGATTGATTTGGGGACGTTGTTGCGCGGTCCCACATGTAAGCTCCGGACCCACGTCCACGCGGTCCCACGTGTAAGCTCCGGACCCACTACCACTAACGCCAATAGACGGAATGGACTCAAAACTGCCCATTTGGCCTCGTCATAGTAGTTGCGCACAGTCTAGGGGCAAAACTAAGCACGATTCGCAACTGAGGGCAAAACTGAGCACATAGACACCACTGAGGGCAAAAGGATAATTAACCCTTACTAAAACTGTATTTTGAAGGAAAACAATATGGAAATTCTCCATCGTATAAGTTTGTGAAGACTTTTAATGCATGTGGTGTGGCTATGCTGAAAAAATTTGGGTTGCTCTCCCATAATCAATATCTCTTTTCTTGATCCATAACAAGAAAGAATCAATTAGCATACCTGTTCACGTCCAGACGCATGCATACGTGTGTGTTTGTGCTCGGCCCCAGATAGCATTTCCCCTTGAATCGACTTGATCGTGCCGCCACCATCGTGAGTCTAGCGACCATGCGGCCACGCCGCTGCACTCCTGTCCCGTGGCACGCTTTCTGCCGCTGCTGTCGGCCGCCCACCGGTGTAGGCTAGCAACTACTATACGAGTATAGACATACTTTTAGTTCATCGTCATATTTCTCCTCATGTGCACTCCTGTCCCGTGGCACGCTTTCTGCCGCTGCTGTCGGCCGCCCACCGGTGTAGGCTAGCAACTACTATACGAGTATAGACATACTTTTAGTTCATCGTCATATTTCTCCTCATGCCGGTAATTGCACAACTATATCCATCTTTTACTGTAGTTATGTTGTTCTAAATCTTATAGACCGCCACCTGCATGGCAGTAGTGTCAGCAGGCGGTGCGCTGGTGAGATCGCACGAAGCATGAGGTCGTCACGGTTCTTGGCTTCTTGCTTCCAGAAGCTGGACGCCTACGTACACACACACAGGTATTAGGCCTCATATAATGCTAGGTGCTTTGTGAGGTGCTTAGAAAAATAAACCAGGTTTTTGTGAAGCACCGGTGTCAATTTCTATAGGAGAGACGCCCTAACTAAGCGCCTACCCTGTACAAATAAGCACCGGTGCTTAAGAAAAGTCTGATTTATTTCTTTAAGCACCTTCCATAAGCACCTTGCATTGTACAAGGCCTTATTATCTTGAATGATGCTATGTTTTTTAAAGGAAAAAAAATCATTAGTGCTTATTTGGTTTGGCCATGCTGGGTCTGATGTGCGTGAGATAGTAGATTGGAGTTAGGTTGGGCCAGATTTGGCCTGATATGCCTGAGATAAATTGAGTTACATTAAATCTGAGCCATCAAAAACTACTTAATTAATGTGGGTCCACCTAATCAAAGGCCAGATATTTCTGATTAATGTGGAATTTTCTAGCTAATTCCTCTATTTTTGAGCTGTTTTTTGCTTTTAGTAAATAAGTAGATAGATAAAGGGGCCTTACTAACCAAAATAGCAAATGTAAGAGACATTTGTAAATTATATACGTTTATGTATATAGAAACTACAGAACAATAGTAAGTGGACAGTCTTACATATGGAACAATAGTAAGTCCGAAGGCTGTCACATCTCACTTGCTGCCTAAAATATGTTCTTTTTTCACCAGAATGCAGATTTAACAGATTCTAGTGATTGAGTCCAGGGTCGCCCTCAAAACAAGATCATCCTTGCTTGACTTTTTGTAGTATTTATTTGTAGTTTTTGTAGACTTGCCAAGTCATTCCTTCCAGCAGGCTGATCACACAAAAGTGTCCCCATATTGGAAGAGTGTTAATTCAGTGGCCAATTAACGGAATAATAGCAATCAAGATTGTTTTTACTAGAGAAAACATATATATCTACTTAAGGTTTTGTAGGCAGTAATTTTTCAATAACCTAGTTTGGCTCCCATGGTAGCGTTTCTGGTTTCTGCCATGGCAGCCGTTTTCTACGCCGTAGCGGCAAACCAGGTTCAGTTTGTTCTGTTAGCGTTTTTTGTCAGGTTAGTTAGCACTCAAGGCACGAGATGCATTATGTGCAATCCGTGGAGAGTTTATTGCGGCCATGGACTGCGTGCTCGATCGTGGGATGGTCCGATCCGGTAAGAGCTCCTGGGCCGCGGCATGATCTAGTTCTGTTGACAAATGAAAGGTGAAGAAAACAGAACAGCAGCAACATTTGGGCTGCGCAAAATCTCTCTGTCTCTCCCTCTCTCTCTCTCGCTCTCTGTGTGTCACGTGAACTGAATTGAGTGTCGAGACGCTGCATGTAATAGCACATGCATGTCGAATATTAAACATGAAGAAGCACACCTCATTGTAATCAGCTGCAGCAGAAGCTAGAGCTGATTGTGGTGCACAAACATAGCATTTCAGGAAATCACCTGTTTGCTGCCACTGGTCGCCATCAGTGGCTGAACTTGCTAACGCGCCTTTGCTACGCCTCCGGCAACCCGATCAGGGGGCTCTGACCCATGTTCTTTGCGTCTCTCTCTCTCTCTCCTCTCTCTCTCTCCTCTCTCTCTCTCTCTCTTCTCTTTGTGTGTGTGTGTGCTGTGATCGGTTTACCGTTTGCTGCCTTTGGAGCGATGCAGGCTGCAGCTGAATTTAAGGAGTTGTAATCCAAGTATAAAATTACAGATAATGACCAAAAGCGAAAAGGTGTGACTACTCCTGGTGTATTACACCCGAGTTCGCAATTTTTTTTAAAAAGTGATAACACAGATCGAAAAAATCTGAAATTATGAGACAACAATCTTTATCAGATGTTTGAGCTTCTTGCAAAATTTCAGCCAAAAATAACATTGGAGGAGTTCTCAAACACTGCACAAAACTTTGAACATTGATTTTTTTGCCGAGAGCTCCTCTATTGTTATTTTTGGCTGAAATTTTGCAAGAAGCTCGAGCATTTGATAAAGTTTGATGTCTCAAATTTTCAGATTTTTTCGACTTTGTTTGATCACGTATTTCCAATTTTTTGCAAACTCACACCCGAGAGTAGAAAATCCACTCTCGACCAAAAGCGCTGAGACTAAAGTATGCACAAGGCCCTGCGTCGCATGAGCTTTCGCGTATTATGATTTACCCTTTTTACGCTTTTGTGCAGGCATGAATTGTGCTGCTTCAAAACTCTCAAGTATTGTCTCTTGCTCTCAAGTAGACTTTAGCATGACGTAGGAGAGCTCCACTTTGCAAGTTTATCCAAGTTTCAAGGAAAAGGGATCTGTGAGCCGGATGTGGTAGAGGAAACTCTGTATTATCCGAACAAGGAAAGAGCTAAGAGCATCTTCAAACAACTTGGGCTAATAGGGCCCTTCATTTATCCACGGCTAATCCGCTTAACCCTATATGTCCGTGTAGGCAACTGTGTTAACCGAAGTTATCCGAACATGCATATAATTGATGGAGCTGGAGAGAGAAAAGAAAAAGAAAGGAAAGAGATAAAGTCATGTACAACATGACGGACTGCTCGGACACACCCAGACAACCTCATTTCCTTTCCACATATACGGGCTGGGCTTTAGGGTTTGCAGACAACCTCATTTCCGTTCCACATATATGGGCTGGGCTTTAGGGTTTGCAGACAAACCGTACAAATGTGAACGATTTTAGGAGTCTGGTTGGGTAGACTACTTTTCTCTCTCTCTTCTGTCCGGGCATTGTTAGGACTGTGCACCCGAACAATTGGGGACAAAGTGGCGGGGGTGTTCAGTTGGAGATGCTCTTATATCCAACATTTTTGGTTCCATCTCTAGGCCACCAACAAATACCTCGTAATTGGCTCTTTCTTACCAAGGTTTTTTATACCCTTTTTTTTGTTCCATCTCCGTCCGGTTTCTCAAAGATCTGAAAATATTAAAAAAAATTGAATTCATATTTTTTTACAATTCACAATATACAATGGCGATGCTATTAAGAGAAGCTCCAACCGGATCCCACACTTCCCCCTATATGTCTTGGCGGACAGCTAGAACACCCCTCAGACGAAAAAAGCCACCCAGCAAACTCAGCCCATATGTCCGAGCTGTCCGACTCCCGTCAAACCTGCACATATTTGGGGCGGATTTGGGGATGCGTGGACGCACCCGCAACGTCGGACCTGATTGCATGGATTCATCCAAAATCCTCCAAATCGTCCCGAACTCTCGCCTGACTTGCCGTCTTTGTCTCACTTATGTCCTCGCCTGCATCGTCCTTCCCTAGCTCCGTTGCCGTCACCACTAGCCCCTGTCCCTTATGGAGTTCCTAACTGCATCTGTACGTCCTACTCCACTGGACGTACAGCTTGCCTGCCATGTGTTCGAAAAAATGTCAAGGCTGTTTTTTTACCTTCTTTTGCTCATTTGTAGGCAAATGATGGATTCATCGGCTGATGAGTTTACTCACCAGGAGTTGATGAGTTCAATTTCAAGGAGCTTATCGGTCTGTTCGATTCGGACATTGATGACGAAGAAGATGCTACCTTAATGGTGATTTTGCACATCCTTGACGAAGTAGGGAAGAAAGAGGAGCATGTTGTCAACTTCAAGGGTTCGATGTCGACCATGATAATTCTTGCCTGTGATAGGGTAAAGGGCCGATGGATATCTATAACGATTATTTCAAACCTGACCCGATATTCCATGTGGTTTTTTCTGGTGATGCTTCCAGATAAGCATTACTTTCTTTTTACGCATAGTGCATGTTGTGAAGGGATATGATCCTTACTTCACACCGAGGAAGGATTTTTGTGGCCAATTGTCACCCTCACATACACATAAATGCATAATTGCTCCGTGGATGCTTACATATGTTACAATCGGAGATGCCGTTGATGGGTTGTCTAGATGGTGAAATCTTCCTATACACTCGTGAAGGTGTTTGAACCGGAATACATGAGAGAACGAATTGGCAAGGACACAAAAAAGTTATTGGCAATTGGAGCAGCAAGAGTTTTTTTAAGTATGCTTGTTTCAGTCGATTGTATGTGTTGGTGATGGAAAAACTGGCCAGCAGGTTTCAAAAAAGTTATAGGCAGTCTGGTTATAGAGATAAACATGACAAAGTAGGCCTGTCCACGCGGTTGGTGCAGCTTGTCCCTTCCTATAGCTCACGGGTTTGAGTTCTCTCTTATGTACCCACATTTTCTTTTTTTTAATACGCACATGGCTCATATTCCACCGAGACAGAGGCCAGCGGGGTGCAGAGAGAAGCGCAAAAAGCACAAGAGGTAGGCAACATACAATCATAGGACCATGCACACACACACACACACACAAACACGAAGGAGCCATACCACCACACCATGGGCCGTGAGATGTTAGAATTAACACACGGATGTTATTTCCCATTCTTTTACATTGAAATTCAAAAATTCAAATTATTTTGAACTGTTACATTTTTTCTCAGTAACCATCGGAAAGTCCAGTCACCGGTTAGTTACCGGAAATCTCGAGCGAAAAAAACCCTTGTTATTTACTAATGTAGTCCCTATGTAAGAAGGGAACCACATGTGTTCACCCGGTGGGTCTATCCATCCGAGTCAACCGCCTTCATGGCCGCCAGATCTGTTACTGATCAGATTGTCAGGAGCCAACCTCCGCCACTTCACTTTCATGCAACTTGACATGTGTTTCAGAAGCGTTTCCGTAACCCAGCCCCTTTTGTACACCACGTCGTCGGCTCTTTTGAAACATTCTCCCTGTTTCAGAAGATTTCTGTAACATCAGTGATATTACAAAACTTTCTTCCGCACCGTCATTTAAAAAGCGAAGACAGAAAGAATTCCGCAACATTAGCTCTGTTGCAAAACAATTTCTGCCATGATATCTCTGTTGCAAAAGTTCTGCACTCTGTTGCAAAAGTTCTGCAACATAAACTCTGTTGCAAACATCTGAGTGCAACATCATCCTTGTTGCAAAGCTGGTACACTAGTAGAAAACAGGGCTTTGGTCCAGGCCTGGCCAGCCCATTAGTCCCGGTTCAGTGACGAACCGGGACCCATGGGGGCATACGTCCCGGTTCGTGCGCCCAGGCGCCGGCCGGGCCTCGTGGGGCATTGGTCCCAGTTCGTCTGGACCCTTTGGTCCCGGTTCCAGACACGAACCGGGACCAATGGACCTCGGTCCTGGCCCACATCCATTGGTCCCGGTTCATGGCTGGAACCGGGACCAAAGGAGGTCCTTTAGTCCCGGTTCCAGCTCCTTTAGTCCCGGTTCCAGCCTCCAACCGGGACCAATGAGGTGCCTATATATACCCCCTCGCCCGCAAGCAGAGCACTCCACTGCTCTGTTTTTTTTGGCCGGCTAGGGGAGGGCTTTGTGGTGTTCTAGCTCACCTCCTATGCACATGAGGTGTTCGATGAAATGCCCGAGCCACACTACTTAAGCTTTCTTCTCTCCAAGCTCGACCTCCAAGCTCCATTTTCCTCAAGATTTGTTTAGGTTTAGCGGTCCGTCACGTCCCGTCCCCGTCTTCACCGCCGTCGATCGCCCGCGCCGATCTCGTCGCCGGCACCACCGTGGTGAGCCTCTTGTTCTAATCTTCTTTCTAAAAGAGAAAAATTCTTACTTGTATGATTTAGATAGATACTTGTATAATTATATATAATGCACGCAAATGAACCGGCAATGGATGTACGGTGACAGACGCACCTCCGAGTACGTTAAGGGCGTGCATAATTTTCTCGAAGTGGCTGAGGCAAACAAGCAGAATGGTTTTATGTGTTGTCCATGCCCTATATGTGGGAATACGAAGTCTTACTCTGACCGGAAAATCCTTCACACCCACCTACTTTATAAGGGTTTCATGCCACACTATAATGTTTGGACCAAGCACGGAGAAAGAGGGGTTATGATGGAAGACAGCGAAGAAGAAGAGGATGATGACAACTATGTGCCCCCTGAATACGGTGATCCTGCAATGGGGGAAGCTGAAGATCAAGAGGAACCAGACGATGTGCCCGATGATGATCTTCGCCGTGTCATTGTTGATGCAAAGAGACAGTGCGAAAGTGAAAAGGAGAAGCTGAAGTTCGATCGCATGTTAGAGGATCACCAAAAAGGGTTGTACCCCAATTGCGAAGATGGCAACACAAAGCTCGGTACCGTACTGGAATTGCTGCAGTGGAAGGCAGAGAATGCTGTTCCTGACAAAGAATTTGAGAAGCTACTGAAAATATTGAAGAAGAAGCTTCCAAGGGATAACGAATTGCCCGACAGTATGTACGCAGCAAAGAAGGTCGTATGCCCTCTAGGATTGGAGGTGCAGAAAATACATGCATGCCCTAATGACTGCATCCTGTACCGCGGTGCGTATGAGGATTTGAACGCATGCCTGGTATGCGGTGCATTGCGGTATAAGATCAGACGAGATGACCCTGGTGATGTTGACGGTGAGGCCCCCAGGAAGAGGGTTCCTGCGAAGGTGATGTGGTATGCTCCTATAATACCACGGTTGAAATGTCTGTTCAGAAACAAAGAGCATGCCAAGTTGATACGATGGCACAGAGAGGACCGTAAGAAAGACGGGAAGTTGAGAGCACCCACTGACAGGTCGCAGTGGAGAAAACTCGAGAGAAAGTACTGGGAGGAGTTTGCAGGTGACGCAAGGAACGTATGGTTTGGTTTAAGCGTGGATGTCATTAATCCTTTTGGGGAGCAGAGCAGCAATCACAGCACCTGGCCCGTGACTCTATGTATCTATAACCTTCCTCCTTGGCTGTGCATGAAGCGGAAGTTCATTATGATGCCAGTACTCATCCAAGGCCCTAAGCAACCCGGCAACGACATTGATGTGTACCTAAGGCCATTAGTTGAAGAACTTTTACAGTTGTGGAATGGAAACGGTGTACGTGTGTGGGATGAGCACAGACAGGAGGAATTTGACCTGCATGCGTTGCTGTTTGTAACCATCAATGATTGGCCTGCTCTCAGTAACCTTTCAGGACAGACAAACAAGGGATACCACACATGCACGCACTATTTAGCTGACACCAAAAGTATATATCTGGACAAATGCAGGGTAGAATGTGTACCTAGGGCATCGTCGATTTCTTCCGACCAACCATCAATGTCGAAAGAAAGGCAAGCATTTCAAAGGCGAGGCAGATCACCGGAAGAAGCCCGCCATGCGTACAGGTGATCACGTACTTGCTATGGTCAATGATTTACACGTAATCTTTGGAAAGGGTCCCGGCGGACTATCTGTTCCGAATGACGCTGAGGGACGCGCACCCATGTGGAAGAAGAAATCTATATTTTGGGACCTACCCTACTGGAAAGACCTAGAGGTCCGCTCTTCAATCGACGTGATGCACGTGACAAAGAACCTTTGCGTGAACCTGCTAGGCTTCTTGGGCGTGTATGGGAAGACAAAAGATACACCGGAGGCACGGGAGGACCTGCAACGTTTGCACGAAATAGACGGCATGCCTCCAAAGCAGTATGAAGGTCCTGCCAGCAACGCTTTTACCAAAGAAGAGAAGGAAATCTTCTTTGAATGCCTGCTCAGTATGAAGGTCCCGTCTGGCTTCTCGTCCAATATAAAGGGAATAATAATTATCCCAGAGAAAAAGTTCCAAAACCTAAAGTCACATGACTGCCATGTGATTATGACGCAACTGCTTCCGGTTGCATTGAGGGGGCTTCTACCGGAAAACGTTCGATTAGCCATTGTGAAGCTATGTCCATTCCTCAATGCAATCTATCAGAAGGTGATCGATCCACAAATCCTACCAAGGCTAAGGAGTGATGTGGCGCAATGTCTTGTCAGTTTCGAGCTGGTGTTCCCACCATCCTTCTTCAATATCATGACGCACGTCCTAGTTCATCTAGTCGACGAGATTGTCATTCTGGGCCCTATATTTCTACACAATATGTTCCCCTTTGAAAGGCTCATGGGAGTCCTAAAGAAATATGTCCGTAACCGCGCTAGGCCAGAAGGAAGCATCTCCATGGGCCATCAAACAGAGGATGTCATTGGGTTTTGTGTTGACTTCATTCCTGGCCTTAAGAATATTGGCCTCCCTCAATCGCGGTATGAGGGGAGACTGACTGGAAAAGGCACGCTAGGAGGGGACTCAATAATATGTTGCGACGGGCATTCTTGGTCTCAAGCACACTACACAGTTCTACAGAACTCTACCTTGCTGACCCCGTATGTCGATGAACACAAGAACATTCTGCGCTCCAAACACCCGGAGCAGTGTGACTACTGGATTACATGTGAACACATCAGGACTTTCGGCAGTTGGTTGGAAACACATCTCAGAGGTGACAACACTGTTTCTGATGAGCTGTACTCGTTGTCCAGGGGACCATCTTCGACAGTACTGACTTACAAAGGATACGAGATAAATGGGAATACATTTGACACGATCGCCCAAGATCAAAAGAGCACCAACCAAAACAGCGGTGTCCGCTTTGATGCAGCAACCAAGAGGGGAAAGGACACATATTATGGTTACATAGTGGACATATGGGAACTTGACTACGGACATGATTTTAAGGTCCCTTTGTTTAAGTGCAAATGGGTCAATATGTCAGGAGGCGGGGTACAGGTAGACCCACAGTACGGAATTACAACAGTGGATCTGAACAATCTTGGGTACACAGACGAACCATTCGTCCTAGCCAATGATGTGGCGTAGGTTTTCTATGTGAAGCACATGTCTACCAAACCGAGAAAAAGAAAAGATAAGGAAGCAAATACATCATACGATGAGCCAAAGCGCCACATAGTTCTTTCAGGAAAAAGAGACATCATGGGATTGGAGGGCAAGACAGACATGTCTGAAGATTATGAAAAGTTTCATGAAATTCCTCCCTTCAAAGTCAAGGATGACCCAAGCACCCTATTAAGCGATGAAGAATATCCATGGTTACGGCGCAATAAGCAAAGGACACAAGCGAAGAAAAAGTGAAGACTTTCTCTCCACAACTATTATGATGATGCCTTTGATCTAGAATATCACTGCAGTTACATGTGAAGAAATGAAATGCCTTTTGTAACAGACGAGTTTACGTATGAAACCCTGATACTTCGAAAGAGATTGTCCGTTTTGTACATGAAGTGCATCCAGTTTTTTCCGTAACCCTCTCAACTTTTTAGCACATGCTATGTGGGTGAAATGATGATACCATGCCAACTTTCAACCTTTTCAGAGTTCATTTGAAGTGCTTTTCAATTTCAGGGTCATATAGCTCAAAAAAATTAGTAAATGCATGAAAAATAACAAATGAAGTCAGAAAGGGTTGAAAATTGATGATGTGGCTTTGAATGGTGTATTTTGAACACACAAAAAGTGTGGAGTTCAAATAAGTTCAAAAAACTGAAATCCCTTTGTAACAGACGAGTTTCCGTATGAAACCCTGATACTTCGAAAGAGATTGTCCGTTTTGTACACAAAGTGCATCCAGTTTTTGCCGTAACCCTCTCAACTTTTTAGCACATGCTATGTGGGTGAAATGATGATGCCATGCCAACTTTCAACCTTTTCAGTGTTCATTTGAAGTGCTTTTCAATTTCAGGGTCATATAGCTCAAAAAAATCAGTAAATGCATGAAAAATAACAAATGAAGTCAGAAAGGGTTGAAAATTGATGATGTGGCTTTGAATGGTGCATTTTGAACACACAAAAAGTCTGGAGTTCAAATAAGTTCAAAAAAATGAAATCCCTTTGTAACAGACGAGTTTCCATATGAAACCTTGATACTTCGAAAGAGATTGTCCATTTTGTACATGAAGTGCATCCAGTTTTTGCCGTAACCTTCTCAACTTTTAAGCACATGCTATGTGGGTGAAATGATGATACCATGCCAACTTTCAACCTTTTCAGAGTTCATTTGAAGTGCTTTTCATTTTCAGGGTCATATAACTCAAAAAAAATCAGTAAATGCATGAAAAATAACAAATGAAGTCAGAAAGGGTTGAAAATTGATGATGTGGCTTTGAATGGTGCATTTTGAACACACAAAAAGTCTGGAGTTCAAATAAGTTCAAAAAAATGAAATCCCTTTGTAACAGACGAGTTTTCATTCGAAACCCTGATACTTCGAAAGAGATTGCCCATTTTGTACACGAAGTGCATCCAGTTTTTGCCGTAACCCTCTCAACTTTTTAGCACATGCTATGTGGGTGAAATGATGATATCATGCCAACTTTCAACCTTTTCATAGTTCATTTGTAGTGCTTTTCAATGTCAGGGTCATTTAGCGCAAAAAGAATGAACTAATAGCACAAACAATGAACTTAAAATAATCAATTAAAATATTCTGTTATGATCAACTAAAACAAAACTATAATATTCTTCAATAGCAAAAAGAGTCAACTAAAAAGCTTTTATAAAACTCTAATAGCAAAAGGAATCAACTAAAAAGCTTTTATAAACCTCTAGTATTTTTGAAACTAAAATTATAAAAAATTTATGCAACTAAAAGTATCAAAGTTTTTTTAGTTAAACATTAATAGCAAAAAGAATTATCATAAATAATTTGTTTAGAAACTTTAATAGCAAAAAGAATTATCATAAAGAAATTTTTTGTTGAAAACTAAATAAACAAAATCTGTTTTTGAATATAATGTTAAAACACTGTAATATTAAATAGCAGGAAAAAGAATCACTCAAAAATCTATTTTTATAGTAAGTATCACAAACTAGTGATTCACATAAATTTCAAAGAATTCAAATTTAAACTATTCAATTTTGAAAACTAATGGCACTAACAGAAAGTTTATAATTTTTGTGACCTAACAGCAAAAAGAATTAAGAAAAATAAAGCAAAAAACAAAAGAAAATAAATAATGCAAAAAAAAAACAAAAAAATGGAAAAAAAATAAAAAAATACCGCCTACTGGGCCACCACGGCCTGAATACGACTAGAAACCCGACCCGGCAGGTGGGCCAGGATTCAGGCCCAGTTGGCCCATAGGCAGAGAGACACAGTTAGGCTAGTAGGCCTGCAATAGAGAGGAGTTCGAAAGGGGAGGCACAGTCGCGCTTACAAACTGGTGCCGAAGCTCCTCAGCTAGCGAGGTGGGACTAAACATCCACCGCGGCTGTGCCAGGCACAGGCTATTGGTTCCGGTTGGTGGCACGAACCGGGACCAATGCCCACCTTTGGTCCCGGTTCGTGGCACCAACCGGGACCAATGCTACCCTTTGGTCCCGGTTCGTGCCACCAACCGGGACCAAAGGTCTCTGCTTCCCGCCCTTTGGGCTGACGAAAAGAGACCTTTGGTCCCGGTTGGTGGCACGAACCGGGACCAAAGGGTTGCATTGGTCCCGGTTAGTGCCACAAACCGGGACAAAAGCTGTGGGTATATAACCCCACACTTGGAGAAATTTCCCCCCACCCCGCCATTCTTCTCTGAACGCCGCCAGGCTGCCCCTGCTTCCTCGATGCCGTCGCCATCGCCGCTCGCTCCTCGACGCCCTCGACGCCCGCTCCTCGTCGCCGTCGCCCCGCGCTCCTGCCCTGCCCTGACGCGCCGCCCGGCCCGTGCCCCCTGCTTCCTCGACGCCGTCGCCGCCCCGTGGTCACCGTCGCCGTCGCCGCTCGCTCCAAGGCGCCGTCGCCGCCCGCTCCTCGTCATCGTCGCCCCGCGCTCCTGCCCTGCCCCGACCACGCCGCACCTCTCCTCGCCGTTCGGTCCGGCCGGCCTCCTCCTCTCTGTTTTTTTAATATGATGATTTTTTTTGTTCATAGATGATGTATATGTAGTGTATATGATGATATGTATGTGTATATATATGATGATATGTTCTGTTTTTTCATAATTTTTTTGTTCATAGATGATATATATGTAGTGTAAATGATGATATATATGTATGTGTATGCAAAAGTTACATTTAAGAAAAAAAATGTATGTATTATGTTCATATGCAAAAGTTAGAATTTTTGTTCATATATGTATTTTTTTTGTTCATATGTGTATTAATTTTTTTGTTCATATATGTATTTTTTTATAGCATTTTTTTTCATGTATATATGTATGTGGCTATGTATGTATAGATGGATATCATTTTTTTCCATGTATGTATGTCGTTGTCGATATACCCCCTCCCTGATAACTTCGACCAGAGGGGGGGGGGGGGGGGAGGGTCTCGAAACATATCAGTTATCACAAGTGCACTTTATAAATTCATATGTTGAGTTAGTTGATTTATGTTAGTGCATTTTAGGTTAGTTGATTTAGTGCATTTTAGGTTAGTTGTATTGTTAGTGCATTTGAGGTTAGTGGAGAGGAAAAAGGAAAATAAGGAAAAAGAAGAAAAGAGGAAGAAGGAAGAAGGAATAATAAGAAAAAGAAGTAGAGGAAAAAGGAAAATAAGACGAGGAAGAAGGAGGAGAAGAAGGAGAAGAAGAGGAGAGGAAGAAGGAGGAGAAGAAGGAGAAGAAGAGGAGAGGAAGAAGAGGAGAAAAAAAATAAGAAGAGGAAGAAGAAGAAAAAAAAGAGCAGAAGAAGAAGGAATAGAGGAGAAAAAATAAGAAGAGGAAGAAGAAGAAAAAAAAGAGGAGAAGAAGAAGGAACAGAGGAATGGAAAACTAACTTCTTCTCCTCTATTCTATTCCTTCTTCTTCTCCTCTTTTTTTTTCTTCTTCTTCCTCTTCTTATTTTTTATCGGGAACGAGGGTGTCGAGGATCACCGAGCGGTCAAGGGTCGGGAACTAGGGTAGAGGGTCGAGGGTCGCCGAGGGGTCGTGGGTCGCCGAGGGGTCGAGGTTCGAGGATCGCCGAGGGGTCGAGGGTCGAGGGTCGTCGAGGGGTCGAGGGTCGAGGGTTGAGATTTATCACGTTGTCACGTTGTCACATATATATATTCTTCTATATGTCACGTTGTCTGTCAAAGTATTGAAGAAATCCATGGCTTCATCATTAGCCGGAAGTAACAGGCGTATGATTCTATGAAGCTCTGCAAAATTGTTTTGGAACGGAGTTCCGGATAGAATAATTCGCTTTTTGGTACGAATTTCAGCAAAGGCTTTCCAAATAGCGATATTCGGAAGGCTCTTGCTGAACTTCGTACCAAAAAACTAATTATCCTGTCCGGGACTCCGTTCCAAAACAATTTTGGAGAGCTTCGTACCATTATGCGCCGTTTACTTCCGGCTAATGATGAAGCCATGGTTTTCTTGAATCCTTTGACACTGACAACGTGACATATAGAAGGGTAGATGAGATCAGGAAAAATATGGACCATTTTCTGCACATCCAGAATGGTGCCATTTTGTTAAATCCCTTGTTTGACATTCATGAAAGAGGCGGTCCAGACGTCGAACATTCATGAGAGAACTCCGGTAACTCTTCAACATGAGGGGGGGCGTCGATCAACCCCCTCTCGCCCGACCAAACCCTAGAAGCGTCGAGGCCACCCCAAACCCTAGAAGCGTTGCCGAGGCCACCCCAAACCCTAGAAGCGTCGAGGCCACCCAAATTTACCAATTTAAAAGAGCGTTGTCGAGGCCACCCCAAACCCTAGAAGCGTCGAGGCCACTAATTAATATTCCTTGTTGTGATTAGCTAGCTAGGTCTATGTTTGCCACTAATATATCCATCTCTCATGTTTGTATATTAATTGCCATGTTGTAATATTTGCAGAAACTATGGATCAACAAAGAGACTTGGAAACAGAAGAGTTGTTGGGGGACATCATCCTCGGCGGAGGTGATGTCTTGTCATATCTCAACGACACCGATTGTCTGGAAGGAGAGGGTGAAGGCTTCGGTGATCGAACAATGGAGGAGGAAGGACATGATCATGATGGCTCCGGTGACCGAATGTCGGAGGAAGAAGGAGACCATGATGATGGCTCCGGTGATCGAACAGAGGAGGGAGCTGTTGCAAAGTCCGACGAGGTATATATATTAATTAAGCCTGTGCTGACTAGCTAATTGATGCATTAATTGTTTTGGTATGTACATATATTAACTCTTTTTTCTTCTTTTAAAGCCCTCCGGATCGAGCCAAACTTCGGTAACGAGACGAGGCCTGAAGAAAAGGTTGCGTCAGGATGAAAGGTTCACGATCACAGCAATCGCGAACGATGGCCAGCCAATTGAACAGAGGCGGACCAAGGATGCATTTTCAGCTCAGTGCGGAGCTATTGTTAGGGACAGCATCCCGATCAGCATCGAGCTATGGAATGAGCCAAAGAAGAATGAAGACCCTCAAGTTTCTTATGTCACCGATAGATAGAAAGATGATCTTTGGACCTCGTTGAAGGCAAATTTCACCCTACCGCCAGAGGAGGATCCGGATAAGCCAGTTATAGAGCCATTGGTCAAGGCGTGTGCTCTTAAGAAGATGGCAGATTTATTCAGGAGGTGGAAGAATGAGTTGAAATCAACGTTTGTCGAGAAAGGGAGGACTCCAGAATTCACCGGCCGATTTGAGAAGATAAGAGATCACTGGCCCGCATTTGTGGCCTACAAGACATCGGACAAGAGTAAGAAGATGTTAGAGACAAATAAGATGAATGCTGCAAAGAAGAAGTTTCACCATCGCATGGGGTCAGGTGGCTACCTCAAAGCCCGGCCGCTATGGGACAAAGTTGAGAATGACCTGCTTGCTAAAGGGGTCGAACCAGAGACATTGAACTGGCCAGACCGTTCAAGGACTTGGTTCTTCAGGGTTGGGGGAACCTTGGACCCTGAAACAGGGAAGTGCGTTTGGACGGATGAGCAACTTGCAATACCCGTCAAGAAGCTTCAGAAGTGTATCGCCGCAGCGCAGCAAGAGACGTTCATTCCCGACAGAGAGAATGACGAGCTGACCAAGGCCCTCGGGAATCCTGAGCACCCTGGACGAACACGTGGCACGCCAGGCTCCGTTGCGTGGAAGGTTGCGTTTCTCGGCGCAGGCGGTTACAAAACCCGGGAGAGGAAGAGGAAACTAGAGCAGAGCAAACTGCAAAAGCTGAATGCAAGGGTACAAAAGCTAGAGGAACAAGTTGAGAGCCAGCGAGCTGCCGGAGCTACCCCAGAAGCTACCCCACCATCTCAGCAGAGAAGCCGCGTGGCCTCCACCGAGCTCGTTCAGCAGCCTGACTTCACGGCTCCTAGCTACCCCGTGGATGCTATCACGGAGGCTCAACATTGCCAACTTATGACGCAATGGCAGAACCTCAAAGTCAAGGCGGCTGTCGGCTCTGTTGCACCTCCTCAACCCGACAGAACTTTTCACTGCCGTCCGATTCCACAAGGCTATACTATTGTGATGGTGGATGAAGTAACAGAGGGATTTGAGGAGCTTGAGCTTGACCACCCTATAGGTGAAGGGGAGACTCAGCTGGGTCTTGCTCTGAAGACTCCATATCTATGGCGGAAGGAGCACATCAAGCTTCCGAACTGGACGCCTCCGCCTCCGGCGAGTCAGGGCACTCAGCCTCCTCCTCCTCCTCCTCCGGTGAGTGATCAGGGTACTCCGCCTCCTTCTCCGGCTGCTCCGGCGCGTGAGGGCGGCACTCCGCCTCCTTCTCCGCCTGCTCCGGCGCGTCAGAGCAGCCCACCTCCTCCTCCGCCTCGTCAGCAATGGCGGAAGACAGAAGCCGCCGCTCCGGCTGCTCCGGTGCGTCGGAGCACTCCGCCTACTTCTACTACTCGTCAGCAGCAACGGAAGAGAAACGCCGGCGCTCCGGCGTCTAGCAGTACAGCCAGAGGCGGGAGGCAATACAAATTCGGTCGATCTCTCAAGCCTCTAGAGAAGTTACCATACGAGATGACCGAGGAGGAAAACGCGGAGATCTGTAAAGCCCAAGTGAGGGACTTTTTTGGAAAGAAACCTCCACCTCTGGAGGAGAAGATAGATCCGATGAAAGCGAAGAGCACTCTCGATGCCCTGAAGCGACCACCACCGTCTCCGCCACAAACCAACTATGAGCGCATTATTGAAAGGACATATCAGGAAGTGGAGCAGTCGGGAAGTACTTGCAGTGATCGAAGGTTAGCAGAACGAAGAAGTGGCAAAAAAAAATCCCCAGCTCGGCGAACAAGCGAACCAATCGTGCCCCCCGCTCAAGGTGTCTAGCGATATCGTCGCTAATCATCCAGGGATGGTGCCCGGTACCAATCCTGCAGATTACCTGCCCGACGATGCACATTTTGATATAATGGAGGTGGACGAACACAAATACCGGCACGGGAAGCCTCTCGTCAAACCTGGTCATCCTCCTCTAACAACGATGATGCGAAGATTCCATGAGTGGTACATGGACACCTCCAAGGAGTCTGGGATGGATACTTTGACGTTGAGAGTTAAAGAGGAGCACGACCTCGTTGGAATTGATCTGTTGTCTGTTCCATTTGAGGAGTTCTTCCAGTTTTTCAATCAAAAGGCCCTCGATAAAATAATCGTCACTTGCTACTGTCTGTAAGTACTACTTCTGTAATTAAGTCTCTATATATAGCTCAGCTCTTTCATTGCATGTATATATAATTATCCTCACTATATTATGCAGATTGAACATCGTCGAATGCAGAAAAGCACAAATCTATGATATTGGGTTCATTAACACAAATCTCATAGATGAATGGACGGTTAAATGTAATGCCAAAGAAACCGAGGCAAACTTGCTACAATCGTTGCTTCGAAATCAAAACAAAGATAAAATACTCTTTCCTTACAACTTCAAGTGAGTGTTACTATCTTGTGCATATTCGGTTTCCCTTACTACTCGAGGTTATAGTAATGTAATTGATGAGTTATGCATGCGTGCGCAGCTTCCACTTTATTCTCCTAGAGATTAAGCTTGAGCAGGGACTAGTAACCGTCTTAGACTCGAGACGAAAAGATCCCAAGGAGTATGCGGCCATGACTAAAATGCTCGAGAAGTAGTTCAATCGATCGTTATCGCACCATATCGGCAACTTTGTTCATTTCCTGATATCAAATAATTTGTTTTCTTTGTCTGGCAGGGTTTGGAAAGAGTTCACCGCTAAAGCTCCGGGACTGCCGGGGGAGCTCTGATTTACACACCCGAAAGTAAGTACTACTAGCTAGTTCCGCGCATCTCCCATTGATTCTAGCTAGTTTCATCAATACCATTTAGCATGCTTGCTTATCAGTTTGATTGACCTCTATTTCTTGTAAAGTGGTTGTGGCAGGAAGGCGGGACTGATTTTTGTGGATACTACATTTGCGAGTTCATCCGCCACACGACCTGTGAGCGGGGCTACTCTGAAAAACAATATGAAGTGCGTAAGCAATAATATTCACAATTTTATTTTATTACCATCTTTTGTGTTGAGTTTCATTCATATATATGTATTGACCCCCTTCTTCAAATTAGATGTGGCAGATGCGGGATGAACTCCTACCACAAGATCGCATAAAAGCAATTCAAGAGGAATTGGCGGGATTCTTTCTTGACCACGTCATCAATAAAGCCGGAGAATACCATGTGGAACATGACATCAGATGTTAGGGATTGTAAGAGATCTTATATTGTATATATGTAGCTAGTAGCGTCGGATAGATATACGAAAACTTGTTGTTCGACCAATCTCTCGGAGAAGGAGGAGGTCGATCACTTCTCTCTGTATATATATGTTCATGACGACTTTGTATACTTAATGGTTTCCTTCCTTTCCTTACTAGCTAGCGTGTCGCGAGTTCTCTCTATACGTATAGTACGTAGCGTCGACCAAGCACGGAGATAAGAGAGGTCACTTCTCTCTATTACCTAGCTAACACAATATATACCCTACAAAACCCCAAACCCCAAATAATATTTAAAAAAAAACAAAAAAAACAGCCCTGAACTGCTGAGGTGTGGAGGCTTTTTGGTCCCGGTTAGTGCTACCAACCGGGACAAAAGTTCCTCCTGCCTGGGCAAGCCGCAGCGGCCACGTGGAGCCCCATCTGTCCCGGTTCGTAGGTGAACCGGGACTAAAGGTATTGGGCTTTAGTCCCGGTTCCAGAACCGGGACAAATGGGCCTCTGGAACCGGGACAAATGGGCCTTTTTCTACTAGTGGTAGTTGAATATGACGACCACCCCGCGTTCAATAAATGGCTCGCTAGGCGGCGGCATTTTAAAAACATCCGTGGCGATGTGTAGCACTTCCCATGTAAGAAGCAATAAAACCAGTTTTGAAAATTAGCCATAGTTTCATTTTAAAAATATGACCGAAATTAGCCATAGTTCCGCATGGCGAAGCTTCCCCTCCCGCATCCATCCTCCACTCCCCGTCTCCTCGCCGCAGATTTAGACCCACCCTAGCACCTCCATGCCTCCTACACCATGATGTCGCGCCGCAAAGCTGCCCAGTGTCTAAACACGCCATCGTAGGTGGAGCTTGACACATCGTCCTCCTCTTTCTATGCCGCATTAACTGCGGTCGCCCGAGTCCCGTCTTCACCCTAGTTCCCAACATTCACATCCCTCTCGTCGTCGATGAGATGGACATGCCGCCGAGGCGCAGCCCCCCCACCCCCCACCCCCCCCCACCCCGCGCGCGCACGCCACGACAGGATAAAGGAGCTGAGTTAGATGGTGTGCGCTGCTTGCTCGAGGATCAATGGGCAATGAAGAGCGTCGTTGCCATTGGGAAGTCGGAAGACGCAAGCCTCCAGCGACTCCGACTACGATGAGTCCTTAGCAATGACTAGTCATCGGGCATATCATTGCGCCCACCACTGGTATCATCGTTATTGTTGGGAGCAGGATATTGTGCACGCCAAGTAGTATTTAAGTACTAGTCACAAGCACAAAAGCAGCGCCCGACACTGATAACTTAATATATGTGGCGGGCCCGTCTGACAAAGTAACTTAAATACCTGTGCGGGCTGGGCCCGCACTGATAACTGATTACCCGTAGCAGGCCACAAGGGATGATCCGAAAGCCCGCCCTGGTGTTGATCTACAGTAGTTAATAGGGATTCATCAATTTTATTTACTTAGTTCTATTAGGTCCGAGCTCTCTTGCAACATCGGCAAGGTGATGGTGGTGGTGTTCACGTTGGCATAACATATCTTCAACCTCCCCGTCGATCGACAATATTCAATCGAACATAGACGAAAGGCCTACGAGGGTTGATGCTGCAATATATGTTGGATCTCTTTAAATCTGGCCATTGGTATGCAATATAAACGGAAACAATTTGTTGTATTTGGTGCATCGGATACGACCTCTTCTTTCAATTTTTTTCTCAGCCAGGACCCCAATTTCTCCAACCCTCTTGGCTGCTGGTGACGAATTTCAAGCCTGCACTGCATAGGGTAATGCCCTAACCAATGTTCCTTTAGTTTTACTAGATGTCGGTTGTAGCAGCGAGCTTGGCGAAGATAGGTTTAGATGGATGGAATACACAGTTTAAGATTAGCATTATTGTGGTTTGTTAGAATGGAATACTATATGTTAAGTACTGACATTAAACTTGCAGCTGCACGTTTCCAGAGTGAGAGCCAAAATGAATGGCTATACATTTATACACCCATTTCCTACTATGGCCCCGCCCATCGAGTCGAAGTGCATATTATGGTCTTGAAAATCTGGTACAGTACTGCGGACGTTTTCAGCTGCCCCTTTTCTTTAGTGTCGGCTCAGTGCAATATTCAAACTATAACGGGCTGCCCAAGGAAGAATTAGGCTAATAAGGATCTCGATGTAATTTGTGTACTTAACATTTTGTCTTTCATTGTATTGACTTTTATTTATCTTAATTATCAGATTTAACTTGTTTTTCCATATTAGAGAAAATAGTTTTATAAGTCTAACACAACATATCTACCATTCCTAAGAAGTTGCTCCCCACTTCTTCCTATTCCCTCATCATGCACACTGTCCACGCCAGCGGTGTGCCACATCATTATTCAATTTCCAAAATCACCCAATCAGTCTTATTCCCGTGCGGTCATGGCGGTGGAAAAAAACCTGTGTTTTCCCTCACCAGCAGCCCCTCATTCCGCATGCCTCACCAGTTCCCCACAACCGCGGATTCCCCTTCCTCTTCATCTTCTCCAATGTCCATCAAATCCCACTACACAATTAATCTATCGATTCAGTTTCTCTTACCATCTGGTATTTCTCTCCGGACCGCATGCGAGTTGACAAGGTATGATGGCTAGGGCGTCTCCCCTTGCGACGAGATCTGCAGGTGTTCATCCCTGCCCTGCCCCGAGCTTCCCCATCGTCGGGGCCCCCGCCCTGGAAGAAGAGCACCTCGCAGCGGATGCCATTGCACCCACATCGACCTCGGCCACTCTTGGTGATTACCTTGCCATCACGTGTCGTGTGCCTCGACAGAAGGCCGGGAAGTCTCGCCGTGGAGCGGCCAACCCTGCTCGGTGGGGTGAGAGGTATGCATCTTGGAGTTCCCTGGCGTGAAGAGGCTGCAGGTCCTGAGCCTGCTACCGCTCAAGTCGGCCATCCACACCGGCACGATGTGCTCATGGTGGCATGACCTTTAGGTCAGCGGCGGCCTGTGCCCTCCTCACTCAACCTCTGAGCCACGTCGGCCGTGTGAGGACGGGGATCGACAGGTGAGAGCCTAAAGGTGACCGCCACACGAGATTACGGGACTCCAGCCAATCACGCCAGGGTGCGGCTCAATCTGGTCACCGCTGCACTCAGATAGAACCCGTCCTTGCCGTTCTTATTGTATATTGTATATTGCATATCTAACATATGCCGGAACAGGAATTAAAATAGAATATAGTATATTATTTCACTGCATACTGTACGTTTTGTTTGAACCTAAGGCTTGAATATACGAGTCATTTTCTTAGTTTGCTCCGTGGAAATTTGGTTGAATTGGTTATATTTCTTCAATTTGCTTTGTGGAAATATTTGCTTGAATTTCTTCCACGCAATGTATTTGTCTAAACATATTGGCTACAATTTGTTTCCTTATAAGGCAATTGCGAGTGGCAGCACGGTAGTGGACGGCGGCTTTGCCGTCAAGGATCGTTTACCTCAGCCTGCTAGCGTTGTTGGATGCTGCGAATGCGGGTCCGACGATGCCGACATGTTCATGTTGCAGGTGCTGGCGTGCTGCTGCTGGAAGTCGAGGTCATTTACGGCTGGTTCATGCTGTCGAGTCAACTACATGGACTCTCGCTTTAGTGTGAAGTTGCAGAGCAACTTGCAAATACCTTTCCGCTTTACAGACTTGCAATGACTTGATACCAAAATTTATCCGAAGTTTGTGTTCCGATGGTTTGTTCTAATTTTAGCGGCATGTCATATCTTTCAACAACCTAATGTTTTGTTTGAGAACATTACAGGGAACAATGCATCCTCATATTACAGAAACAAAATTTGTAAGTGCTTAAACTTCTGTCCATTATGATTATGTCTCCTCGCTGAAGATATGTTTGTATTGTTCAGCCAGCCTCTAACTTACTCCATATATACAGTGATAGTGTATACACAGCCTAACTCAAGAATTCGGAAGTTGGTGGTTTCCTTGACATTTTGTTTCGATGCATTTTTAACTCCCTGTTGTTTATACACTTTCTGCCGCTCCTACTTACTAATAGCACACGCAGGCAACCTTATCAAGTTCTGGCAAAGTCATCTATGTGTGCAGCCCATATTGTGAAAGAGCAACAGTATCTTGCTGGTGCCACCACCAGCAGGTTTTGTCAGTTTCGTCACCTTCAGTCTCGGTGGCAGTGCTCTGTCCGCATCTCTGTTAAATTTTACAGTTTCAACTATCTTGAGCATTCAACCAAATTGAAGATCAATATATCAACTAGCATAGTTGCTCATTAGGAGTTGCAACAAAGCTCGATTTACCAAGGTGCCTATGAATTTTGCTGGTCCACTTGCAGATTTTTTATTTATCTTTCCTAAGTTGTTGGTTGTTTTTAGATTTTTGTTTGATTCATCATAAAGGAAAGACTAAATTAAATCTCCACAGGTTGCCGTACGTCCCCGGTGGAGTGATGGTGTGAACTACTTTTAAGCGGTGAAGCTAGAATTGATAGTTTCATTTGACTTATGTTTGTGTCTGCTTGATATAATGGCCCATTGAGTGAGAACCAAGCCATTTAGCATTTACAAGCCTAATAGATGTCCCGCAGCAACGCGCGTGGTATGCATCTAGTAGCTAGCAAAAGCAAAGATCATGATCATCTAGGCCTACGTACGCATACATGCATGAGAGTAAATAGCATAAAATACCACATTTGGGGCTAGGATTCCTACCAATTTTTCGAAATTCCCTATAAGCTACCACAATTTCTTTCATTTAAAACACTATCATGTTGCATTGATAACTGTGTTAATTAATTTCAATCACGATTACGACATATTGGTTCCACTCGTCACGTCTGACGAGGCATAAAAGTCAACACCGTTAGCTTTGACCGCCAGGTTGACCGTTATGACTGGTGGAGCCCACATGGAGATGGAGAGGAAAGAGAAGAGGAAGGAAGAGAGAGCTTACATGTGGCCTCACACGTAATTTAACGGTCAAAGAAACAGTCAACAAACAGTTTGTTAGGGAGTGGGCCCGACCTGTCATAAACCGGATCAATTTTAAATCAAATGATCATTTGGGTCCTTTAAATGAAAAACCAATTTTGTCATAGGTTTTAATTATTTTTAAAGTGGGAGTACTTTTTCGGAACATTAACTCTAAATGTTGTAGTTTCATGCTATTTACTCCCAATGCATGATGAGGTGCTCATGGCCAGCCATCCATGGCTACCAAGAGCCGCTTGTACTCCTCACGATTTGGTCTGCCTAATTACTTTGTGAATTATCAAGAGGGAATAACCAATCCCTACATCGTGCATGCATCCATCCATACGCATGCACGTCGCTGGCTCAATGAAGAGCAATTTGTAGAGCAATTTGTTATCAAGAGGGAATATCCATATCTCAGTGAAGAGCAATTTGTTGTCGTACATAAACTCAACCTCAACTTGTATTATGCATTTTGTAGAAAATGTCAATGACGAATTAAATTTTAGTGTTCTAAGGCAACCTTAATTTGTTTTGTCCAGAGTTGACTTCTTGCAAGAGGGTCTTCAGCCATTGATTTAACCATGTGCGGGCTAGTTAAGCTGACAGCTGGTGGGACTCGGAAAACTCATAAACCCTAACATGTAGGGATTGATCCCATGTGCTATAAATAGGACACACAATCAAGTGATCTATCCAACACCCAAACACATCCCACAAAGCAGTCTCGGCTCTCACACAAGTAGAAGCACCAGCCACCAGGTCCAGCTAGCTAGCAAGTGATCAGGGGCCACACCAGCAGTACAGCAACCAAGGCCACCGAGTGCAACGACGACATGGCGCCGTCCCTTCGTCATGTCGTACTCCTTACTTCCCTGTTCGCCACCTTTTTCGCAATCACCCACGCCCAAACTTCCACTAGCCCTCCACCGCCGTCACCCGCCGTGCCAGATGGCTGGACTATGGTGTCCAACACGAGCGACCTGGCGATCCAGCAGGTAGGGCAGTTCGCCGTACGCATCTACGCCCTGAGCACGGGTAAGCTGCGGCTGGGGTTCGTCGACGTCGTCAGCGGCATGACCCGGCCGTCGAATGGCGGGTTCGACTACCAGCTGGTGATCACAGTGTCAGATGGCCCGGCGCCGAGGAACTACCGCGCATACAACGTGTCGGTCTGGGGTATACTCGGCACCATGAACTGGAAGCTCTGGTCCTTCACGCTTGTGGTGTGATGTGTATGCAGGCAGACGGATGGCGTGCTCTGCCGGTCCGTGATGCATGAATAATGTTCTGTTTGCTGATTAATTTACATGAGCATTTTTCCTTTGACTACTTCCGTAGACTTTTAAGATCCTTGTGTTGTAGTTTTTGGCCAGTTTCGTTCAACGATCGGTTGGCACCGCCAGACGTAAAATGTTCCTGTACTCCACAAGTTGTTTCCTACATGTGTGTTCTCTTTCTCACCAATAATGAAGATGTAGTTTTGTTATTCTTCTTGTTAATTTTTTTTGCAAGAAACTTTCAATCTATTCATCTTCAATCATGACAGTACAAAGAGCACCAAAGGTAATAAAACTGACAACCAGGTCCGTGGACCATCTAGCGATGACTACAAGAACTAGAGTGAGCCGAAGGCGCGCCGCCTCGATCGCCCCTCCCTCGCCGGAGCCAGGCGGGAAGTCATCATGCTATGGCCCCATAGGACCAGCGCATGAGAGCAGTTATCATCACCGATGAAGTTGTAGATCAGAAGGATCAGACCTGTAAACATTCAAATGAAGACGTATGAAGACCAGATCCAAACAGATCCACGAAAGACCAGCACCGTCCGATTCCTGCGAGATCCAACGGTGACAGACATCCAGACGCCCTCCGACGAAGCTAGACGCATCATCGCCGCCGCCACACAACCCCAACCAATACGCTGAGCCTAACAGAAACAAGAAAGGCCCCCACATCGTCCTCCTCTGTTCTGGCTACACGAGGGAACCTTGCCCTGCCGCCACATACCCAATAACCACCTTCTCCTGCCTCGACAACACCAAAGGCCACCACCGATGAAGCATGCATGAGGGCCGAGGAAGATCGCGGTCGGTGTGGTGCGTTTCCTTGATAGTGACTAGTGGATCATGTTGTGGTGCCTTTCCTGTGGCAAAATTGGTGTGCACTCTGGTGGTAGTTGTGGTCGTGATGTGTTGTTAAGTAGGGTGTGTGATGGCAAGTCTCGCCGGTGTAGAACTAGAGTGTTGCCCGATATGTGTGCTTGCATGGAGGTGTGTAATACAGGGGCCATTGATGCTCAAGTGAGTGGGACAGACAAAGGGGAAAAGAGGTGCGAAATGGTGGTTGGAAGTGGTGATCTAACAGTGCTGGTCCTAGGCACAATGGCTTTTGTCTGGCCGGTCAGGCGTGGATCGTAGGAGTTGGTGGTGTGCCAGGGTTTGGGCCAGTGGAGTAGCCGACCGACATGGGGTAGTGTAGCTATTGGGGGCTTTGTCTTGCCAGCATGCCCCTTTGATGGTATAGCGGCATGGTAGAAGCCCCCGGAAGGCCTCAGTGGTTCCTCTTCCGGTGGTACAATGTCAGGGGAAGGTGCGCTGGCTGCCCCGTGGTAGTTCGACATTTAGGATTCTTATTGCTCCAAATGAAAGTTTTGCCCGACTTTGTGGATGCCGTGCGTCCGTCCCCCCCCCCCCCCCCCCCCCCCCCCCACCCCCCCCCCACCCCCCCCCCCCCCCCCCCCCCCCCCCCCCCCCACCCCACACAAAAACCACACACATACGTCAAGGGGTCATCACTACAGGGAAAAACTTGACTAATCTAGTTGAGCCAGACTATTGCACTATCTTTGTTGTCGTTCATTTCTTGGAGCGAGCCATGGTCCTCGGAGTTTTGACATCATCGTTGGCACGTCCTAGCATTGGCGTTACGTAAGAGGTAGGTGACGTCGAGTGCGATGAAGGTTGTCATCTTCCTAGATTATGGTGCGATCCAAGACTGCTTCCCTTTGGTGTTGGCTTCTCTCTCCGATGGTTGGGCAGAGGGCAAATTTCCCTCAAATTAACTGAGTATTAGTAGTTTTTTTGGTCAGGTTTTCCTTATGAATCGGATCACTTATATTCTTCTTATGGAAATTGTGGGTATCTCCTCTCACGTGAAGAGGTTCTTAGGAAAAAACAATACAGAGACACACAGATTATTTATTTCAGGTCATTCGCTAAATATTTGAACATGTTATCAATTATTATTTGGCTCAATTCACTGATATAGTAGTACTAATAAAAAAATAGAAACAAAATAGAAATAAAAATGCATGTCATCGAGAATTTATGTCCTGAGAAATGTGATTGCTACTTCCATACAAAGGTCTTTAAATTTTAGTGCATTGGATTGTAGCCAAGGATCTCTCTTGGTCAAAATAAAAGATAAATGGTACTCATATACGTGTCTGCGACGCAAAATCATAGACTGGTGTAGGAGTCCTATTTCCCACTCCGCATCCATGTGGTGTGCCTTTCCAACCAAATAATTTTAAGGCACTTTACATCGATGGTTCATACGTAAGCATCTGCCATCTTCTATTCTTATCCTTGGCCCTATTTTTATTTTTACTCCTGCAATACCATGAGTTTTATATGCTTCCATGCACACCTTAATCAAATTTCTTATGTCTCTTGCTCTTCTAAGCCATTGTAACTTCTATTGGAAATTGCTAAATATTATGTCTTACTCAATCTCATTTTTGCTTGTAGCCACAACTCGTCGTTCCTTGGTCCATACATGGTATCATACTTTTCCTTGTACTCCCTCTATTTCTAAATATAAGACCTTTTAGAAATTTTAACATGGACTATATACGGATGTATATAGACATATTCTAGAGTGCAGATTCAGTCATTTTGTTCCCGTCCGTATTGGAATCTCTAAAAGGGCTTATATTTAGGAACGGAGGGAGTACGTCATTTTGTACATGCATATATTATTTCACTCTTCCAAAATTTACAACATTAGCTCATGCATGTCATCTTGGTGGTATTTTGCTAATGCAGACGTACATACGTTTTTATATCATCAAGCCCATGCATGCTAATAAATCGAGGAAACCGATACATGTTCGTCATGTTACTTTCACACTGGTCCTTCATCACAGTATAACAAATTCCACAAAATTGATATCAAATTTCTAATTTTGTAATTATGTATTCCACATTAGTTTGTTTTTGAATTAAAAAATGAACTATTAATGTGTACATTTAATTTATTCTGAAATTTTGCTAGCTATGTCCTTCACATAGAGTTTCTTATGTATAAATTGGAGATGCACTCTTTATCGATCAAATAAAAGTCTTATCCAAAACAATTACTAAAAGGGTTAATTATCATTTTGCCCTCAGTGGTGTCTCTGTGCTCAATTTTGCCCTCAGTTGTGAATCGTGCTCAGTTTTGCCCCTAGTCTGTCCGCACCGACTCTTTCCGTGAACACTGCCATCTCCGTCAGGTCAACGTTTTGACTCGGCCCTTACAGGTGGGACCAGGCGGCAGAGACGCGCTACACGATCAGACCGTTGCTCTCTAGGCTTGTGGGACCCAGCAAAGAGCCGTTGAGCAGAGAGCCGTTGCGGGTGTGCGATATAAGCGGCAGCGCGCGTCCCCGGAGCTCGCAGCTGTGAGCAACAATCAGCTAGGCTGGGGAGCTGGGCACGGGCGATAGAGAGAGCGGCGGTGACCACTGTTGGTAGCTTGGAGCAGGGCGCGGGCGACAGAGAGAGCGGCGGTGACCACTGGCGACAGAGAGAGTGGGCGACAGAGAGCACGGCGGTGGGAAGATTGCTGTGGAGGACGCGGCGGCGTTGAGATCCCCTTCGGCTCCCGCGCTACCTCGCGGATCCAGAGCCCGGCGCGCGTAGAGATGCCGATCTTCGTCTGTCCGCGGTGCCGGGCGGAAGTTGATCGAAGGGTTTCTCACACACCGAAGAACCATAATCGTCCGTTCTACGTGTGCAGCGAGAATAGGGTAAGAATCGGGGCAATTGCACCATTTTCGTGGTCGGGATCCTTAAGCAATACGGTTGATCTGTTTGGCGTTCATGTAGGTGAAATGTTTCTTCCTTTGGATCGATGCTCTGGCCAAGACTCTGATGAATGAACTACAAGAAGAGCACGAAGAATGATTGCCCGTCCTGCCACGAACGGTAGTGGCCGCAGCACGAGCTCCAGAAGAAGAGACGGAGGGCGGAGCACGCAATGACAGAGAGCTAGCTGTTGAGCTTAGGAGGTTGAACAAGAAGGTTAGGAAGCTCGAAGATCAAGCACAAATACCCATTTGCAATTACTTTTGGGCATTTGTATGTATGGTAATTGCACTGGGTGTAATGTTGAAATTGTATGGAAAGGCATGAATTATGCAGGAATTTGTAAGCTTGAAATTGTATGAGAAATTCAACTTGTTTAAATGTTGGTCAAAGTTGTTTAATTGTTGAAAAAAGGGAGAAGAAATGACCAACATTTAAATATGTTGAAAGAAGGGAGAAGAAATGAGAAATTCAGAAACTTTGATCAATGAAATGCAGCTCTCTGCTCTGCCTTTCTGCAAAAAAAAAAGGTTTTCTCTGTGGGCCAAATTCAGAGCCGAGAGCCAAGTGCTGGCTAGACTAATGGGCCAAATGCATCAAATTAGGCCCATTCGGGGGTGGGCAAATGAGATGTCTTGCGTGTTTTTCTGTTTTCTGTTCTGATTTAGTTTAGGCAGTAAATCATTTTATTTAATTCTAAAATATTTTGTGGTAGCTAATTGAATTATTCCAGAGCCAAACAATTAAGTTCAGAATTTTTTTGGAGCTGCTAAATATTTAATACCAATTTAATTACTCCAATTCAAATACATCGTGATTTAAATCAAAGACAAAAATGTCATGGAAAATGTGCCTCAGCTCTGGTTGAGGTTTACACCTGGTGCCAAAGTTAATGAACATTTTTTAAGGGCAATACATTGAGAAAAAAATAATTTGTCTAAAAAAATGAAGGGTGGAAGATGCACAAAAAATTGGTGCGGCTGGGACTCGAACCCAGGACCGCGTGGTTTTGTGGCATTTAGGGCTGCACTGGTAACCGCTAGGGCAGATGGAAAGACTTTGACATGAATAGGGAAGTAAACTATACATAGTGAGACCGTGACTTGGTTTAGGGTTTAAAAACGCATGTTTGTAGCGAATGTTTGCACACGCGTGACAGTGGTTTTCCTTTGTTTTGTACTGAACTTTTGGAGGGTTGGAAACGGATGTTTGCACTGCCACATGATTCTGGTTAGAGTGGCACTTGGTTTAGGGTTTAAAGGGAATAAATGTGCATGTTAGTTCATGACTCGGTTTAGGGAGGAAATGATATCTTTGGGCACGGACAGTTTTGAACACACATAATAACTTAGATAGATAAGATGCAACCCACCGTACCCTTACATAGATGGGTACCCTACATAGATAAGTCCAGGGACACAACACGACACGGCACGCATGACATAGAAAAGCAACTAAATAAAAACGATAAAACTAAAACATGACGAGCTTGACGAACAACTTCACTCCGGGCTCGCACCCCTTCTTGAACATCTTCATCTTGACCTTTCTTCCACCTTGGCCGCGCCCCTTCACCACCGTATTCAACTTCACTCCTCCTCCTCGTCGTAGGGAAGGGAGTGCATCTGGTTTTTGGTGGGGAAGATGCACTCGTAGTTGGTGAAGATGTTGTACACTGTGAAGATGGACTCGTCGCCGCACCAATACACTTGGCCGAGGAGCTCGCGTGCATCAAACGGGTTGGCGAAGGTGACCGTGAGCAGTAGGAGGATGCCGGCGCGGTCACGAACCTCGTTGAGGGTGAACACACTACAAGAAATATGTCAACTTGCGACCATCACTATTGGTCACTGAATGGTCATTGTTTTGCATTTGCGACCTTTTTGCGACCAAAAACAGATGGTCAAAAGCTGGCCGTCGTAAACTGAAATTAACAACCTTCTTTGTGATATGTAAAAGGTCGTTGGTTCCACGACCAAATTTTTGGTCACTGGCAGCCTTCCCAGGCCACGTAGGATCCAGCGTGGCAAGCTGACGTGGATAAGAATCAGCCCGGTCCAATTCGGTGTTTTACATGGGCTGAGCCTATTAATTCAGCCCATTTATATATTTTTTCCTATGAATTTTTGTCAGCTTCATGGACCAAGCCCAACATTGCAGCCTTTTTATTTTTGGGCCACGGCCTTTTATTGTTTATTGATTTTCTATTTTTAGCCATTATATATTCAAGCTGGTCCCACTAGTCAGATGGGTCCCACTTGTCATGATCATCTCTCAAATTGGTCCCACATGTTAGAAATGTACAAATTTGACAGATTATTTTCATAAGTGGTCCCGTTGGTCAAGTTTCCATTTCACAAGTTTTCAAATCACATACATAATCAAAAATAACAAATAACATTCATCAAAGATACCACTAAATAAATCTATTACAATCTTTACAACACATATGCTACAATATGCTACTCTTCACTGACTAGGACTTGACGGCTTCACACTTCACGGCTTCACACTTGCTTCACACTTCACACTTGAGCTTCTGTAAAATAGGAACAACCACAATTTTAAATCTCAATTGCAGTATAGGCCATATACAGAAGCAGTTCAAAGTTGAAGCAACATCAATTAAACAGACGCGCACAGAAACATAGGAGTCAAAATGCAGTATAGGCCCAGGACAAGGACATTCCTATTATCAAATCAACACTCATAATGTGGATGTCTCATGTGAGCATCATGTTGTGGTTTTATTAAACAATGATACGGCAACAGAATACAATATCTTCAATGCGAATTACGGTACTTGTAGCAAAATAGTTTGAAACAACAACTACGCAATACATTATAACGAGAGTAAGCTTGAATCAAACAGAAAAGGGAACACTTTCGAGTTTAAAAGTTAAAACGTTTGCAAGATATCCCAACTCGCAAGTTCAAGAGGCATAATTCAGAAACTTGCATCAAGGCACTCTATAATAATAATAAGAGTAGCATTCGACTTGACACACGAAACAGCGACACAAAATAATTATATACCTTCAGCTCTGCTCACAGCTTCTCTGCTCATAACAGTTACACCTGCCATTGGAGGAGTCAAAACAAGAAGTATTAGATCACAATATTTGCATCTTTCCCACTGAGACTAGACCACATATCAGTAACTCGAATCACAAAGTATATCCATAACACCATATAATAGTCCCAGAACTCCCAATACTGTTTAAACATGTGACAACATGTTTATTTTCAAATGAAGTGTACATGAACAATTAATCTATAAATAGCAGGTACAATACAATTCTACTCTGGATACATTATCGCAGTAACCTCAGTACAAGCACCCATACTCTCAAATTCAGTATCCAGTCTCAAATTCTTCACTATCGAGTTGCTAACTGAAACAAGTTCAGTTGAAAGCAGAGCAGATAACAAGAAACAGAGCTGCTTGCTGTCTCGGCTGACCGCCTACATGCGAGAAGGCAAAAAAAACATTTACTCGAAACATCTTATAATTCACAACAAATTCGAGACTGACACAATTAATTTTACAGCATATAGAGATTTCACAATCAAAGTTCATGATGCTAGGCTGCTAGCTATCAAGTTGAAAACAACATGTAGCAGATACAAGCATACCAGGCAAGATGGCTAGGTGCTTAGTAAGATCATCTACTGTTCAGCAGGAAGATGGGTCATGAACAAATATTACCTCCCTGATTTCATCCATCGTGTGGGACTTGAGGTGAACCTTGGTGAAGGTCTGCAGGTTGAGGCCAAGAAGGTCGAGGACCCGCACGTAGCCATCGCTCCTCATGCCCAGGCTCAGCTCCGGCGCCATGTGCCGCAAGACGATCATCCTGAGAAGAGAAGCACAGACAGAAGGCGGCCGTGAGTGGGTACCAAGGGGAAAAACAGAAGCCAAAACCAAGAATTGGATGATTTAGTATAAAGGAAATAGCTCGGCATTCAAATATTTCTAATAAGATTGTGCACTAATCCAACACGATATACAAAAGGTGTCCTCATAGCTTTACTAATACGTGGGAGTATGGATAGTGGGGTATAGAAACAAAAGCAATCCATTGTCATGTTCTAGGAACTGACTATTAGAGTACATGCTCAGGACATAAGTGGAAGCAGAAGAATATAATGAGATGTCACCATACGTATGTGCATAATAATTGTACGTATATAATCTAACTTGATTTCTTTCTTAAAAAAATTCTTATCAACATGGCTAGACACTATATAGATGGTCTACTCTGGTATGTAGGTACATGTGCAGGAGATTGTCTAATTAGGACTGAAAGCACATCTTAAGCAAATTGAATATCATCTTACTGTTATAACTGTGTGTTTATAAACCACATGGCAGGCACCTATCATTTTGCACATACACACACCAACAGAAACAAAACAAGCAGATTGGAAGGCTTGCTGCACATCCTGTGCAGGGGCATCGCCGTAAACAAACTTGTAGACTAACTTGATATGCAAAAGAAGATACATCTCCCATGTTCAGCAATCAGGATCAACCATAAGCTTTCACTAATCCTACATCAGTAAGCTTTTACTACTCCTGTTGCTAGTGTTCTAAACCAACAGAGCAATGCTATAGGAGTAGAAAAGAGAACTAGAGGTAGGAGAGGGAGCCGCTCACCGGAGAGCTTGTGGTCACCGCCATACACAGCCGCCGTCACGCTAGTCACCTCAAGAAGCACCGCTGCGCCGGAGATGCCACCAGACATGCGCAAGAGCAGAGCACCTGCTGCATCCAAATCCAAATCGAACAAGAACAAAAAATTAGGAATGGTTGCAACCATGCTTTTCAAGGCACACAATAGAAAAAATCGCAAAGAATGAGACGACGCCTTTCCTGATCTGCTTCCCGTACTTGGATCCAATGTTGGCCGTGTTCTGTGTTGAGGAGCTCAAGTTCAATGTGTAGCCATAGTATCCACAGCTGCCAGTAAGAAACAAACAACACACATCATCAAACTGGACATAGATGTTTTACATACAAACCTAAAGCTACCGTCCTACTTTTTTAACAGGAACGTCGTGTGGTATATAAATGACAGTTTGGTGCTCTCCGTACGTCTTTACAAGTTCAAATCATGTCCTAGAGTATTTATTTATGTGTAACTTCACCGGTCGATGTTAATCTGCAGCTGCCATGCACATATCCGCCGGACCTAGATGCTAGGATCTGTAGACTACATCTATCCCTGATGCACCTACATGCATGGGCTGCTGGCATTGAAGGTTTCGCATAATCCACCAATATATATCCCGCTTCAAATGAACACACAAATGCAAGATATTCTACTCTTCACGCATGAAGTTTCTCCTGCTATACGAGTGTGATCTACGGCAAGTTAGCAGGTATGTTCTATAATCCACCAAACACAGCCTCAACTATTGGTTCTGTTCTGACCCAAATAAAGCAGCGGGGACAACAAGTCGCAGGAGCTGAGGGGAGTTGGTGAACCTGTAGGCGACGTCTTTGGCGGAGTAGCAGCCATCCAGGTCGACGGAGCAGAGGAGCGCCGGCGTTTGTCACCGGCGTCCTCGAGCCGCTGCGCTCGTCCCGGACCGGCGACTGTAGGGTGCGGCGCGCTGCTCCCGTATCCTACAGGAGGAGCCTCCCAGGTCGCGGATCTGGCGGCCCTCATCGTCGGCCGGCGCTGGATCCATCGGCGAACGAAACCCTAACGACGGGAGATGGCCGCGCTTGGCCGTTGGAGGACGCACGCGCCGAATCTCACCGGACAGGAGGGAAGAGCGGAGCGTCGGGGTCACGTTGGTGTGATGGGCGCCGTCGATTCCTGCCGGAGTTCGCTGGGATCGGGCGCTGTTGGTGGCGGCGGCGAGATGGGGCCGAGGGAGGAGTGCGGGAGAGAGATGGGGACGAGGGAGGAGTGCGGGGCTGTGGGCCAGGCTTCGTGGGGTGAGACGGTGAGGCTGTTTTTTTAGACAAAGAGGGGGGTGAGGGAGAAAGGGCTGCCGTCGGATCCGGGAGCATCCGACAGCGTTTGAGGCACGATCCGTGTGACATGCCCATGAACCAATCAGAACCCAGTACACATTATGACCATCTAAAATTGGTCGTCATCGACTAAAAATAAGGTATTGAATCATATAAACTGTTTTATGATATGAGAAATTCAAAAATAAATAAAAACATTCTCATTGTGTCACCAAATGTGACCTAGTTTTTAGGAAAACTAATAAACATGGAATTGGAATAAGACAAATATATTTTAAAAAGTGTTATGAGAAATGAGTTTTTAGGGAAAAAATCATTTTCTATTTTCGAAGTGCAAAAAATGTTTTTTTGAAGAATCTACCAAATATTTGTTTCAAAATGGCACCACTCCATTTTCCAAAACAATAAGACATCATTTTATGTACAGTTGACCAAAGCATAACATGTAAAATGCTTTCGATCCAACTCTCATCAAAAAGACAAATTATGTTTCAAAAAAGAATCTTCTACTTTTTCACATGAAAAAGTCAAAAAAATGATCTCATATTGTGCACAAAGGTGCATCTTGGAACGGCAAACAATGTTGCCTAAGCAAACTTTCATCTTCTTTGGATGCAAAATTCATTTTTCATTTTTCGAGTGCCCAAAATGAGATTTTTGTGAAGGACCTACCATATATTTGTTGTAAAATTGGACCGAATCTATTTTCTAAAATACTATGAAATATTTAATGCACAATTGACCAAATAGTTGGGTGTCAAAAGTTTTGATCCACCTCTGGTGAAAAAAAACAAATTTCCGCTGATTCAGCAGGAAGCGGGTCAAATTTGGACTGCAGCTACCTCATAGTTTGCTCTTTATTTTTTCCAAAAATCATTTATAGGTACATAAGTACCTATTTAATCAAAGAAACACCAAAAAAATTCCAAGATTCAACCACTAGCTAGGAACGGTCATTCCCGCCGTTTTAACCGCATTTTGAAACAGGCATAAAAAATTAAAAAAACAAAAAATTCGAAAACCTTCGCATTGTGTCATTACATGTGACCAAGTTATCAGGAAAAATAATAAACTTGTAATACGGCAATTATTTAAAAAAAGTGTTCTCAGAAATGAGTTATCATGCGTGAAGATTCATGGCTTTCAAGCCAAATGATCAATCTTATGGCCACATTCATGGCATAGTTTGTTCAAATGATCCCATATTGTGCACAAGGGTGCATCCTAGAATTCCAAACAATGTTTCCTAAGGGAGTTTTCATTTTCTTTGCACAGAAATTTCATTTTCCATTTTTTGAGTGCCCGAAATGAGTTTTTTTGTGAAGGACCTACCATATATTTGTTGCAAAATTGAACCAAATCTATTTTATAAAATACTAGGCCATATTTAATGCATAATTGACAAAATGGTTGGTTGTCAAAAGTTTTTATACACCTCTCGTGAAAAAGACAAATTTCCGCCGATTCAGTAGGAAGCGGGTCAAATTTGAACTGCAGTTGCCTCATAGTTTGTTCTTTATTTTTTCCAAAAGTCATTTATAGGTACATAAGTATCTATTTAATTAGAGAAACATCAAAAGTTTCCGAGATTCAACCACTGGTTAGGAACGGTCAAGCCCGCCGTTTTGACCTCATTTTGAAACGGGCATAAAAAATAAAAAAAAATAAAAAAATGGAAAACCTTCGCATTGTGTCATTATATGTGACCAAGTTGCCAGGCAAAAAAATAAACTTGTAATACGGAAATTATTTTAAAAAAGTGTTCCAAAAAATGAGCTATCATGCGTGAAGATTCATGGCTTTCAAGCCAAATGATCAATCTTATGGCCACATTCATGGCATAGATTGTTCAAATGATCTCATATTGTGCACAAGGGTGCA
Source organism: Thinopyrum elongatum (assembly GCA_011799875.1). NCBI lineage: Eukaryota > Viridiplantae > Streptophyta > Magnoliopsida > Poales > Poaceae > Thinopyrum > Thinopyrum elongatum. The sequence goes on along the minus strand of CM022303.1, from coordinate 37,521,559 downwards.
TCTTGGAATTCTAAACAATGTTGCCTAAGGGAGTTTTCATTTTCTTTGCACGAAAATTTCATTTTCCATTTTTTGAGTGCTGGAAATGAGTTTTTTTTGTGAAGGACCTACCATATATTTGTTGCAAAATTGTACCAAATCAATTTTCTAAAATACTATGCCATATTTAACATACAATTGACCAAATTGTTGGGTGTCAAAAGCCTTGATCCACCTCTGGTGAAAAAGACAAATTTCCGCCGATTTAGTAGAAAGCAGGTCAAATTTGAACTGCAGCTGCCTCATACTTTGCTCTTTATTTTTTCCAAAAATCATTTATAGGTGCACAAGTATCTGTTTAATCAAAGAAACATCAAAATTTTTCCAAGATTCAACAACTAGCTAGGAACGGTCAAGCCCGCCGTTTTGACCGCATTTTGAAAGAGGCATAAAATATTCAAAAAAAATCAAAAAATTGGAAAACCGCGCATTGTGTCATTATATGTGACCAAGTTACCAGGAAAAATAATATACTTGTAATACAACAATTATTTTAAAAAAGTGTTCTCAGAAATGAGCTATCATGCGTGAAGATTCGTGGCTTTCAAACCAAATGATCAATCTTATGGCCACATTTATGGCATAGTTTGTTCAAATGATATCATATTGCGCACAAGGGTGCATCTTGGAAATCCAAACAATGTTGCCTAAGGGAGTTTTCATTTTATTTGCATGGAAATTTCATTTTCCATTTTTTGAGTGCCGGAAATGAGTTTTTTTGTGAAGGACCTACATATATTTGTTGCAAAATTGGACCAAATCTATTTTCTAAAATAGTAGGCCATATTTAATGCACAATTGACAAAATGGTTGGTTGTCAAAAGTTTTTATACACCTCTCGTGAAAAAGACAAATTTCCGCCAATTTAGTAGGAAGCGGGTCAAATCTGAACTGCAGCTGCCTCATAGTTTGCTCTTTATTTTTTTTAAGAATCATTTATAGGTACATAAGTATCTATTTAATCAGAGAAAGATCAAAAGTTTTCCAAGATTCAACCACTAGCTAGGAACGATCAAGCCCACCGTTTTGACCGCATTTTGAAACGGGCATAAAAAATTCATGGCATAGTTTGTTCAAATGATCTCATATAGTGCACAAGGGTGCATCTTGCAATGACGAACAATGTTTCCTAAGGGAGTTCTTATTTTCTTTGGACAAAAAATCAATTTCCCATTTTTAGTGCCCAAAATGAGGTTTTTTTGTGAAGAACCTACCATATATTTGTTGCAAAATTGGACCAAATTAAATTTCTAAAATACAAGACCATATTTAATGTACAATTGACCAAATGGTTGCGTGTAAAAAGTTTTTGATCCACCTCTCGTGAAAAAGACAAATTTCCGTATATTCATTTTCCATTTTTCGAGTTCCCAAAATGAGTTTTTTTGTGAAGAACCTAACAAATATTTTTTGTAAAAATAACTTCTCCATTTTTCAAGAATATTAGACCACATTTTATGAAGAAATTTGTGTACATTAGAAACATTTTTTATAGATATTAAACGGTTTTTAGTTACATCATTAACATTTTTAATAAATATTTTGATGTCTAATATTTTGAACACATGTCTAAATTTTTTAAGACACATTGGACATATTGTTTATATATGTTTAACTTTTTTCAAATACATGATTAACATATTTTCATATATTCCCAACAAAAAAACATCTTTTCATACATACGTTTTGATGTCTATGTTTGTTTTTACACATTGTACATTTTTGTATACATATAAAACATTGTTGATATTGGTTAGAAAAATTTAAATACATGAAAATTTTGTTATTTTCCCATTTTCGTTGGCCAAATATATGTTTTTTTTGAGTAATATGAGGGCATCCCAAATTTCTTCGTGGATGGGCCGAGGCCTACATGGCACACATTTAAAAAAAAGAAGGTGGCCTCGTTCCACCGAGGCCCAAGCCCACCTTGAGCGACACCTTAAGTACCAATGCATCCACGTTCACAACCTCACGACCATTTATATTGGTCGTAATCATGTAGAAATATGGTCGTCGACCACTCTTGTCTACTTTATGACCATTTGGTATAAGGCAATTTCAGGGTTTGAGCCCTTCCAAGCGAAATGGCCGTGGATTTACGACCAATTCAGCCGGGGTCACTGAGAGAAGGTCACAAGTTGACATATTTCTTGTAGTGACATCCTAGGCGAGCCCCGTTGGAGGTGGGCATAGTCGGCTCTGAGGAAGGCACGGGCTAGCTCGACGGACCCCCTCCACCTAGAAGTCGCCCACACACGGAGCTCCCTCTCCACGAGCACGCCCGGTGGGTAGCGCACCTCCGGCACGACAGGCGGACGAAAGAAGGTCGGCCCGTTGTACTGCATCTTCACTTGGTGCTTGGGGTTCTTGGAGAGGATGGAGGGCTCGATCGCTTGGGTGTTTGAAGTTGGAGAGAATGGATCTGGCTTGGGTGGCGAGTGGGAGAGGAAGAGAGGCATATAAATAGGTGAATCCGGGCGAACGGTCCAGTGGGAGAGGAAGAGAGAAGGGATGCGAACGATGCGTGTGTGAATCCGGGCGCGTGCGTGTGTATCCGGGCACCGAAACAATAGGGCTGCTGTTTGACCGGGGGCGCGTGCATCTGAATCACTGCGTAATCTAAATCAATGCGTGCATGGCCACGTCGCTCGCCTCCTGCGCATGCATGCCCACGTCCGCCTCCCGCGCATGCATGCCCACGTCGCCGCACTTCCCATGCATGCAGGCCTGGAAAGGCTGAGATGGGCATTAAGAATGCTCACCGGCCCGGACAGCGAGACGGCCCAACGGTCCATCCAGCGCGCCCAGTACGTGTTGAGAAAAAAAATCGCCCAGCCAATCAGATTGCATCTCGCGGATCACCCTCCTCGTCCGCGCAGATTCCTTCTAGAGGGGTTAGATCTACGGTCCTTGTTGAGCGCTAGGGTTAGATGGACGGTCCTTGTTCAGCGCTAGGGTTAGCGGGGTTTGGGAGGGGTTTGGAGCAGTCAAAGATAGGTTTGACCAGATTTCAAATGAGCGTAATAAATTAAATTAAAATAAAAAATGAAAAACCTGCGCACATAGTCTTCTTATGTCATATACTAACGATTTATGTTGATAAACAAGGTCTACATACATTGAAACGAAAAGTTCATGTGTCTCATGCGAAATGAACATGAAAATTTCAAAAACCCCACCACAGCTTCATTTTGGAGTGACTAAGAAGGATCCAGGCTTAGTTTTTCATTTTCATGTTTAAACTTGTTTAAATGTTGGTCAAAGTTAGGTTTGACCAGAATTCAAATGGGCATAATAAATTAAAAAAAATCAGAAAAATGAAAAACAGGCGCACATAGTCTTCTTATGTCATATACTAGTGATTTAAGTTGATAAACAAGGTGTACATACATTCAAATGAAAAATTCTGACATATGAAGTGAAGAGAAGTGATTTGGGGTTTGGAACATGAAATTTTCAAAAACCTCACCACAGCTTCATTTTGGAGTGACTAAGAAAGATCCAGGGTTATTTTTTTATTTTGATGTTTTAGACTTGTTTAAATCTTGGTCAAATTTAGGTTTGACCAGAATTCAAATGAGCAAAATAAATTCAAAAAAAAAAACCAGCGCACATAGTCTGTATATATAGAATATATGTGTAGGAAAGTTGTTTGGCTGATTTAGACAAGGTCAAAAAAAACCTTGCTTAGAAATGAGGCCGTTTACCCTATCTTTGGAGCTCTTTTTATCACATTTTTCATGAATATGAGTTTACCCTACCAAAGTTTCGACAGAATTGCAACATCCAAATACCATGTCAAATTTGAAGTTCTAACATAGGTCCAACATCATTCAAACATAGGTCTAACATAGGTCCAACATCATTCAGCAGAAATACAACATTATTCATAATGTTTCATAATTATTCATAAATAGCGTTGGGGCTTCTGTTTGATCCTTGAGCTTCTTGCCGTCACTTTGCTCCTCATGCACCTTGTGGTCATTGCTTCTTCTCTTCTCCTCTTGGTTGTCGGTACCTTGCGCGTCTTGTTCAAACCTACCACAGAGCTGTACAAAACATAAAGGGTAATGAGATCATGTCAAGTGATAAATGTACAGTAGTATTTGCAAGATTTACATACCTAGCAGAACTCACAACGACAGAAGGTTGGTCACCATTTGGAGCCTCACTTGGATCATCATTTGGAGCCTCACTTGGTGAAAGATCGAGGATGTCGCCTACAGGGGGGGGGGTGAATTGGCGCTTTAAAATAATTACGGTTTAGGCTTGAACAATTGCTGAATAAACCTAGCGGTTAATTTGTCAAGCACAAAACCTACAACAACTAGGCTCACCTATGTGCACCAACAACTTATGCTAAGCAAGATAGACAACTAAGTGATAGCAAGATATACGACAAGAAATAATATGGCTATCACAAAGTAAAGTGCATAAGTAAAAGGGCTCGGGTAAGAGATAACCGAGGCACGCGGAGACGACGATGCATCCCAAAGTTCACACCCTTGCGGATGCTAATCTCCGTTTGGAGCGGTGTGGAGGCACAATGCTCCCCAAGAAGCCACTAGGGCCAACGTAATCTCCTCACGCCCTCGCACAATGCAAGATGCCGTGATTCCACTAAGGGACCCTTGAGGGCGGTCACCGAACCCGTACAAATGGCAACTCTTGGGGGCGGTCACCGAACCCATACACTTTGGCAACCCTTGGGGGCGGTCACCGGTACCCGTCAAATTGCTCGGGGCGATCTTCACAACCTAATTGGAGACCCCGACGCTTGCCCGGAGCTTTACACCACAATGATTGAGCTACGAACACCACCAACCGTCTAGGGCGCCCAAGCTCCCAAGAGGAACAGGCTCAAGGGTACCAAGCACCCACGAGTAATAAGCTACTCAACTTCACTTCCACGTATCACCGTGGAGAACTCAAACCGATGCACCAAAATGCAATGGCAAGGGCACACGGAGTGCCCAAGTCCTTCTCTCCCAAATCCCACCGAAGCAACTAATGCTAGGGAGGAAAACGAGAGGAAGAATGAAGAAGAGAACACGAAGAACTCCAAGATCTAGATCCAAAGGGTTCCCCTCACATAGAGGAGAAAGTGATTGGTGGAAATGTGGATCTAGATCTCCTCTCTCTTTTCCCCCAAAAACTAGCAAGAATCCATGAAGGGATTGAGAGATAGCAAGCTCGAAGAAGGTCAACAATGGGGGAAGAACACGAGCACAAAGGATTGGGTTCGTTGGGGAAGAAGACCCCCTTTTGTAGGAGGGGAGAAATCCAGCCGTTATCCTCACAGCCCGCACCGAGTGGTACTACCGCTCCAAGGAGCGGTACTACAGCTAGGGCGGTGGAAGCCCTTTGAAAAAAAACAGCAAGGAGGCAAAACGCTGGTAGAACCGCCGGAGCGGTACTAAAATAAACATCCGTGCCTACCACCGCTGGACTTAAGACGAGTTTTTGGTTCGGTGCGGAAGTAGCCACGGAAGTAGCCGCGGTAGTACCGCTCCAAGCGGTAGTAGCCGCGGTAGTACCGCTCCCAAGAGCGGTAGTAAAAAATTACATCCCATCCAAGCGGTAGTACCGCTCGCATGACCGGTAGTACCGCTGCAGCCTTTTTAAGGACACCAAAACTGACACAACTTCTGCAAACGGACTCCGAATTCAATGAAACCAAGTTTGTTTGAAAGCTAGCGACAAGGGATAACACAATCTTGATAGAAATAACAATAAGAAGGAAATTAGAAAAGGCCCATAAGAAAAAGGTGAGAACCCTTCCTCGAATAAGACCGGTAAAACCTCCAACACCGGAAACGCAATAGAAGAAGCATGTGAACTCCGTTTTCGATGAACTCGAGCTTGTCAAGAAGATGACCATAAGCTCCAAATCTCACAAGGAGAAAACCAAACAAGAACCAAGAAAGATGATGCAAGCATGCAATGGTTTGAGCTCTCTACAAACGATACGATCAAGCTACTCACTTGAGAGCCCCCCTTGATAGTACGGCAATCGATCCTATAACCCGGTCTCCAAACTACCACCATGAGACCGGTAAAATAGAGAGCCTATCAAGGCCAAACCTTTGCCTTGCACAAAGTCCACTTGAGCTAGATGTAGACGATCTTGACTTCCTCAAGTAGGACCACCTTTCTTGATTGTGTTGGCTCGGTGAAGACTAGTAGATTGCTCCCCCATACTCCACTATGGGTGAGCCACTCTTCGGCACATCTTCACAAGTCCATTGTCACCACAATGGACGGCAATCTTCAAGCACTTGATCTCTTCGTGATGCATCACTTGAACGTGCACACCGCAACCTAACCCCACAAAGAACTCTCACGAAGACCATGGGTTAGTACACAAAGCGTAATTGACAATGCTTACCATACCATGGGATCACTTGATCCCTCTCGGTACATCTTCTACGCTTTCTGTGTTGATCAACTTGATTCACTCTTTGACTTAGTCTTGATCAACCTTGAATCTTTCCAACTCTCTTCATTTGGATGATGTCTTGAAGGTAGACATGAATGATCACACACTCTTCTTCTTCAAGACATGCTTGCAATAAGCTCAACACTCACATGACCAATCTTTGGATAATTCCGTAATAGCACCTTGGTCAACTCATAAACTCCTTGAAACCAACACATGGACTTCAAGAAATGCCTATGGACAAATCCTTCAAATATAACTCAATGCAACCATTAGTCCATAGAGAATGTCATCAATTACCAAAACCACACATGGGGGCACCGCATGTCCTTTCACTTGGATCACTATTTGGGTCCTCACTTGGATCACCATTCGGAGCCTCACTTGAATCATCATTTGGAGGATATTTTGGATCATCGTCAAAATCATACGGCTGTTGACCATCATCATTTGGAACCTCGTCAAAATCCTTATCTGATGCAACCGGCTGTTGACCATCATTTTCATCATCTGTTGTGGCAACCGGCTGCTGACCAACATTTTCATCGAAGCCTTACTCGAAACACTCTCCGAACGCTGGATCTACTGTGTTATCACAATACTTACCGAAATGACCAGACCCACCACACCTTGTGCACTTACACTTCCTCTCTCCAAGTCCAGCTCCTTCGGTGCGAGATCTAATTCGACTCTTCCTTGGTCTACCTACTGCTCTCTTCAGAACTGGAGCGCAAAGCTTGAATCCAGGGTCTACTATGTCCCATTGTTGTTTTCCCTCCATAGCAGGCAAGGCAAACACATATGTGGCTTTGAACCTTACAACAGAGTAGTAATCATGCACATACTGCTGTATGTTTCCTCCTGGACCTGAGAGAGAAGTGATGAAAAACAAGGCATGAATGCATGTCAACCCAGTTATCTGCCATTGCCTACCACTGCAAGTTCTAGCTTCTAAATCCACTGGATATCTCCGTTCCCTCTTCTCTTTATCCAATGCATGAATTTTGCCTCGGCTATTCCTGCATGATAATGAAATTTCTGCATGTATTCTATCCTTATCCTGTCAAGCAAATCCACCACATAATGACCCTTTAGTTTCCGGATCATTGAGTAGAAAGACTCTGCTAGATTATTGTGCACATAGTCAACTTTGCTCAGTTCACTGAATTGGCTTCTGGCCCATAACTTGGAGTGGTGTGTTTCCAAGCATTCCTTCACTTTGGGATTCGTGTATAACTGCCTCAAGTGGTAATTGTGCTTCTTCATTCTGCAAGTCAAAGATGCTGGCCATAAATTGTCGGTATAAACATTTCCTTTATATTTCTTCACAAAATTTGCAGCAAGGTGACGCATGCATTCCCTATGCTCTACTCCAGGGAACACATTGTCCACGGCCACTTCTAAACCTTTGCAGGCATCTATATGAATTACCAACCCATTGAGATGTGCAATAGCCCGGCGTAGATTATGCAAAAACCAAGTCCAGCTCTCCTCAGACTCTGTCTCCAGCACACCGTACGCAACTGGAAATACGAAACTATGTGCATCAACTGCACAAGCTGTTACTAACTGTCCTTTAAACCTCCCTGTGAGAAAAGTAGCATCAATAGCCAAATACGGCCTGCAGCCTGCCAAAAAACCCTGGCGACAAGCCTCAAAGCAGACAAAAACCCTCCTAAATCATTCCTTGGTCTTTGTCACTCCTCTGAATGTGTACTCGACGGTGTGGTGGTCAATATCTACAATACTACCTGGGCTGGTCCTCTCCACTTCACCTTTGAATGAATACAACAATTGAAAACTTTCCTGCCAGTTACTATAAATAGAATCCATAGCATGTTGTTTACCATTGAACAACCTCATGTATGGTAACTCTATCTTGAACTTGTCTTTGATGTTCTTCTGCAATTCCTTTGGACCCACTTGCTGGTTTTCTTTCACCCACTTCTTTACTTCTTCCGCCACTCATCTTGACTTGGCTCTACTGATTGTATCCTTCCTAAGGGTTGATTCCTGCCATGTGTGCTTAAAAGGGTTCACTTTGACCTGAACATTCGTGCTATTTTGCATTTTAGATGCGAGCATCCTCCATGGACAACCCTCAGTCAGACAGTGCACTCTGTAACGTAGTTGATCGCTCTTGTCAACTTTGAAAGTACGTTCTACCTTGATGCAGTATGTCACAAGTGCATTTCTGCACTCACTCATGGATGCAAAAACGGTACCTTCTTCCATATGAGGGTTCAAAGGGTCCCATTCAACAGCTGCAAGGTCTTTGTCCTCACGCACCGCGTCATCATCCACACGGACATCATTGTCAGCCTTATCTTGGTTTTCAGCCCGAGGTGCCCGTCGTAAATTCTGAATAACATCATAATATAGATTCTCTTCATCAACCACAGAATCATAGGCATCAGGCTCCACTTCAAGGGGGACCCTACTGCCGGTGCCTATGCTTGTCGAGCCACCATGTCGCCGTGCACTAACTGAACTGTTCTGGCTAGAGCCGCCATTACGACGACTTGGTTCTGCCCGAGAAGGTGCACCCGCCATCCTAGGTCCAAATGCCTACTCAAGCACATCAATTTGCAGCCTCACATGAAAATTCTCTTTCTCCTTATGCCTAGCAAACATGGTAGCCAGCTCTTTATTATTACTAACTGTCACCCATTTATTTTTCCCATCGTAGTATTTTTATTCCACTTTATCAAGCAAACCCCAAGGATATTGGCTGCAAATTACCTCCCCAAATTGTCTGAAACTCCAATTACAAGTCATTGGCAACATATACTCGAAACCTCCTTGGAATTTCTTCTTATTCTTTGCATTCGACATGTACCGGTCCCTTCTAATGTGCACCAAGAAAGCAAACCGCAACTCCATCCTAACCGATGAAAAACAGAGACGCAATCAGCACACCAGTAGCTAAACTAACCGGGCAAACCAACTCGAATCGACTGTTGAAATGCACAACTAAGCTCAATCTAAACAGGAGGCGTGACTTACCCCTCGGGAACCCAATCGTGGACGCGGCAGATCCCCGGTTCGAAGCCTGCCTCACCAAATACTCCGGGGTCACCGCCGCTCGCCATTTTGCTCTGGGGTTCACCCTCGTACTTCCTCTGTGTGCACCAGCCCCCCACCTATCAGCGATCCGGCCGGGCGCACGGAAGGAGGCCACGCTGCGGATCGAGCAGGCGGCGGGCGCCCCACCCGTGGCGTCGCAGGAAGGTGGCGGGCGGAGCAGGTAGCGGTGGAGCAGGACGGCTGCGGCCGCTGCCGCGGCCGCGGCAGCGCTGGTGGTGGCGGCAGCGTAGGACGGCTGGGCGACGGACGGGACAGAGTGGCGTCGAGTGGCCCGGTTAGAACCCTAGGATTGATTTGGGGACGTTGTTGCGCGGTCCCACATGTAAGCTCCGGACCCACGTCCGTGCGGTCCCACGTGTAAGCTCCGGACCCACTACCACTAACGCCAATAGACGGAATGGACTCAAAACTGCCTGTTTGGCCTCGTCATAGTAGTTGCGCACAGTCTAGGGGCAAAACTAAGCACGATTCGCAACTGAGGGCAAAACTGAGCACATAGACACCACTGAGGGCAAAAGGATAATTAACCCTTACTAAAACTGTATTTTGAAGGAAAACAATATGGAAATTCTCCATCGTATAAATTTGTGAAGACTTTTAATGCATGTGGTGTGGCTATGCTGAAAAAATATGGGTTGCTCTCCCATAATCAATATCTCTTTTCTTGATCCATAACAAGAAAGAATCAATTAGCATACCTGTTCACGTCCAGACGCATGCATACGTGTGTGTTTGTGCTCGGCCCCAGATAGCATTTCCCCTTGAATCGACTTGATCGTGCCGCCACCATCGTGAGTCTAGCGACCATGCGGCCACGCCGCTGCACTCCTGTCCCGTGGCACGCTTTCTGCCGCTGCCGTCGGCCGCCCACCGGTGTAGGCTAGCAGCTACTATACGAGTATAGACATACTTTTAGTTCATTGTCATATTTCTCCTCATGCCGGTAATTGCACAACTATATCCATCTTTTATTGTAGTTATGTTGTTCTAAATGTTATAGACCGCCACCTGCATGGCAGTAGTGGCAGTGGGCGGTGCGCTGGTGAGATCGCACGAAGCATGAGGTCGTCACGGTTCTTGGCTTCTTGCTTCCAGCGGGCGGTGCGCCTACGTACACACGCACAGGTCTTAATCTTGAATGATGCTATCTTTTTTAAAGGAAAAGAAATCATTAGTGCTTATTTGGTTGGGCCATACTAGGTCTGATGTGCGTGAGATAGTAGATTGGAGTTAGGTTGGGCCAGATTTGGCCTGATATGCCTGAGATAAATTGAGTTGCATTAAATCTGAGCCATCAAAAACTACTTAATTAATGTGGGTCCACCTAATCAAAGGCCAGATATTTCTGATTAATGTGGAATTTTCTAGCTAATTCCTCTATTTTTGAGCTGTTTTTTGCTTTTAGTAAATAAGTAGATAGATAAAGGGGCCTTACTAACCAAAATAGCAAATGTAAGAGACATTTGTAAATTATATACGTTTATGTATATAGAAACTACAGAACAATAGTAAGTGGACAGTCTTACATATGGAACAATAGTAAGTCCGAAGGCTGTCACATCTCACTTGCTGCCTAAAATATGTTCTTTTTTCACCAGAATGCAGATTTAACAGATTCTAGTGATTGAGTCCAGGGTCGCCCTCAAAACAAGATCATCCTTGCTTGAGTTTTTGTAGTATTTATTTGTAGTTTTTGTAGACTTGCCAAGTCGTTCCTTCCTGCAGGCTGATCACACAAAAGTGTCCCCATATTGGAAGAGTGTTAATTCAGGGGCCGATTAACGGAATAATAGCAATCAAGATTGTTTTTACTAGAGAAAACATATATATCTACTTAAGGTTTTGTAGGCAGTAATTTTTCAATAACCTAGTTTGGCTCCCATGGTAGCGTTTCTGGTTTCTGCCATGGCAGCCGTTTTCTACGCCGTAGCGGCAAACCAGGTTCAGTTTGTTCTGTTAGCGTTTTTCGTCAGGTTAGTTAGCACTCAAGGCACGAGATGCATTATGTGCAATCCGTGGAGAGTTTATTGCGGCCATGGACTGCGTGCTCGATCGTGGGATGGTCCGATCCGGTAAGAGCTCCTGGGCCGCGGCATGATCTAGTTCTGTTGACAAATGAAAGGTGAAGAAAACAGAACAGCAGCAACATTTGGGCTGCGCAAAATCTCTCTGTCTCTCCCTCTCTCTCTCTCGCTCTCTGTGTGTCACGTGAACTGAATTGAGTGTCGAGACGCTGCATGTAATAGCACATGCATGTCGAATATTAAACATGAAGAAGCACACCTCATTGTAATCAGCTGCAGCAGAAGCTAGAGCTGATTGTGGTGCACAAACATAGCATTTCAGGAAATCACCTGTTTGCTGCCACTGGTCGCCATCAGTGGCTGAACTTGCTACGCCTCCGGCAACCCGATCAGGGGGCTCTGACCCATGTTCTTTGCGTCTCTCTCTCTCTCTCTCTCTCTCTCTCTCTCTCTCTCTCTCTCTCTCTTTGTGTGTGTGTGTGTGTGCTGTGATCGGTTTACCGTTTGCTGCCTTTGGAGCGATGCAGGCTGCAGCTGAATTTAAGGAGTTGTAATCCAAGTATAAAATTACAGATAATGACCAAAAGCGAAAAGGTGTGACTACTCCTGGGTGTAGTACACCCGAGTTCGCAATTTTTTTTAAAAAGTGATAACACAGAATCGAAAAAATCTGAAATTATGAGACAACAATCTTTATCAGATGTTTGAGCTTCTTGCAAAATTTCAGCCAAAAATAACATTTGAGGAGTTCTCAAACACTGCACAAAACTTTGAACATTGTTTTTTTGCCGAGAGCTCCTCTATTGTTATTTTTGGCAAAACTTTGAACATAGTTTTTTTGCCGAGAGCTCCTCAAATGTTATTTTTGGCTGAAATTTTGCAAGAAGCTCGAGCATTTGATAAAGTTTGATGTCTCAAATTTTCAGATTTTTTCGACTTTGTTTGATCACGTATTTCCAATTTTTTGCAAACTCACACCCGAGAGTAGAAAATCCACTCTCGACCAAAAGCGCTGAGACTAAAGTATGCACAAGGCCTGCGTCGCATGAGCTTTCGCGTATATGATTTACCCTTTTTACGCTTTTGTGCAGGCATGAATTGTGCTGCTTCAAAACTCTCAAGTATTGTCTCTTGCTCTCAAGTAGACTTTAGCATGACGTAGGAGAGCTCCACTTTGCAAGTTTATCCAAGTTTCAAGGAAAAGGGATCTGTGAGCCGGATGTGGTAGAGGAAACTCTGTATTATCCGAACAAGGAAAGAGCTAAGAGCATCTTCAAACAACTTGGGCTAATAGGGCCCTTCATTTGTCCACGGCTAATCCGCTTAACCCTATATGTCCATGTAGGCAACTGTGTTAACCGAAGTTATCCGAACATGCATATCATTGATGGAGCTGGAGAGAGAAAAGAAAAAGAAAGGATAGAGATAAAGTCATGTACAACATGACGGACTGCTCGGACACACCCAGACAACCTCATTTCCTTTCCACATATACCGGCTGGGCTTTAGGGTTTGCAGACAACCTCATTTCCGTTCCACATATATGGGCTGGGCTTTAGGGTTTGCAGACAAACCGTACAAATGTGAACGATTTTAGGAGTCTGGTTGGGTAGACTACTTTTCTCTCTCTCTTCTGTCCGGGCATTGTTAGGACTGTGCACCCGAACAATTGGGGACAAAGTGGCGGGGGTGTTCAGTTGGAGATGCTCTTATATCCAACATTTTTGGTTCCATCTCTAGGCCACCAACAAATACCTCGTAATTGGCTCTTTCTTACCAAGGTTTTTTATACCCTTTTTTTTGTTCCATCTCGGTCCGGTTTCTCAAAGCTCTGAAAATATTAAAAAAAATTGAATTCATATTTTTTTACAATTCACAATATACAATGGCGATGCTATTAAGAGAAGCTCCAACCGGATCCCACACTTCCCCCTATATGTCTTGGCGGACAGCTAGAACACCCCTCAGACGAAAAAAGCCACCCAGCAAACTCAGCCCATATGTCCGAGCTGTCCGACTCCCGTCAAACCCGCTCATATTTGGGGCGGATTTGGGGATGCGTGGACGCACCCGCAACGTCGGACCTGATTGCATGGATTCATCCAAAATCCTCCAAATCGTCCCGAACTCTCGCCTGACTTGCCGTCTTTGTCTCACTTATGTCCTCGCCTGCATCGTCCTTCCCTAGCTCCGTTGCCGTCACCACTAGCCCCTGTCCCTCATGGAGTTCCTAACTGCATCTGTACGTCCTACTCCACTGGACGTACAGCTTGCCTGCCATGTGTTCGAAAAAATGTCAAGGCTGTTTTTTTACCTTCTTTTGCTCATTTGTAGGCAAATGATGGATTCATCGGCTGATGTGTTTACTCACCAGGAGTTGATGAGTTCAATTTCAAGGAGCTTATCGGTCTGTTCGATTCGGACATTGATGACGAAGAAGATGCTACCTTAATGGTGATTTTGCACATCCTTGACGAAGTAGGGAAGAAAGAGGAGCATGTTGTCAACTTCAAGGGTTCGATGTCGACCATGATAATTCTTGCTTGTGATAGGGTAAAGGGCCAATGGATATCTATAACGATTATTTCAAACCTGACCCGATATTCCATGTGGTTTTTTCTGGTGATGCTTCCAGATAAGCATTACTTTCTTTTTACGCATAGTGCATGTTGTGAAGGGATATGATCCTTACTTCACACCGAGGAAGGATTTTTGTGGCCAATTGTCACCCTCACATACGCATAATTGCATAATTGCTCCGTGGATGCTTACATATGTTACAATCGGAGATGCCGTTGATGGGTTGTCTAGATGGTGAAATCTTCCTATACACTCGTGAAGGTGTTTGAACCGGAATACATGAGAGAACGAATTGGCAAGGACACAAAAAAGTTATTGGCAATTGGAGCAGCAAGAGTTTTTTTAAGTATGCTTGTTTCAGTCGATTGTATGTGTTGGTGATGGAAAAACTGGCCAGCAGGTTTCAAAAAAGTTATAGGCAATCTGGTTATAGAGATAAACATGACAAAGTAGGCCTGTCCACGCGGTTGGTGCAGCTTGTCCCTTCCTATAGCTCACGGGTTTGAGTTCTCTCTTATGTACCCACATTTTCTTTTTTTTAATACGCACATGGCTCATATTCCACCGAGACAGAGGCCAGCGGGGTGCAGAGAGAAGCGCAAAAAGCACAAGAGGTAGGCAACATACAATCATAGGACCATGCACACACACACACACACAAACACGAAGGAGCCATACCACCACACCATGGGCCGTGAGATGTTAGAATTAACACACGGATGTTATTTCCCATTCTTTTACATTGAAATTCAAAAAATCAAATTATTTTGAACTGTTACATTTTTTCTCAGTAACCATCGGAAAGTCCAGTCACCGGTCAGTTACCGGAAATCTCGAGCGAAAAAAACCCTTGTTATTTACTAATGTAGTCCCTATGTAAGAAGGGAACCACATGTGTTCACCCGGTGGGTCTATCCATCCGAGTCAACCACCTTCATGGCCGCCAGATCTGTTACTGATCAGATTGTCAGGAGCCAACCTCCGCCACTTCACTTTCATGCAACTTGACATGTGTTTCAGAAGCGTTTCCGTAACCCAGCCCCTTTTGTACACCACGTCGTCGGCTCTTTTGAAACATTCTCCCTGTTTCAGAAGATTTCTGTAACATCAGTGATATTACAAAACTTTCTTCCGCACCGTCATTTAAAAAGCGAAGACAGAAAGAATTCCGCAACATTAGCTCTGTTGCAAAACAATTTCTGCCATGATATCTCCGTTGCAAAAGTTCTGCACTCTGTTGCAAAAGTTCTGCAACATAAACTCTGTTGCAAACATCTGAGTGCAACATCATCCTTGTTGCAAAGCTGGTACACTAGTAGAAAACAGGGCTTTGGTCCAGGCCTGGCCAGCCCATTAGTCCCGGTTCAGTGACGAACCGGGACCCATGGGGGCATACGTCCCGGTTCGTGCGCCCTGGGGGCCGGCCGGGCCTCGTGGGGCATTGGTCCCAGTTCGTCTGGACCCTTTGGTCCCGGTTCCAGACACGAACCGGGACCAATGGACCTCGCTCCTGGCCCACATCCATTGGTCCCGGTTCATGGCTGGAACCGGGACCAAAGGAGGTCCTTTAGTCCCGGTTCCAGCTCCTTTAGTCCCGGTTCCAGCCCCCAACCGGGACCAATGAGGCGCCTATATATACCCCCTCGCCCGCAAGCAGAGCACTCCACTGCTCTGTTTTTTCTGGCCGGCTATGGGAGGGCTTTGTGGTGCTCTAGCTCACCTCCTTTGCACATGAGGTGTTCGATGAAATGCCCGAGCCACACTACTTAAGCTTTCTTCTCTCCAAGCTCGAACTCCAAGCTCCATTTTCCTCAAGATTTGTTTAGGTTTAGCGGTCCGTCACGTCCCGTCCCCGTCTTCACCGCCGTCGATCGCCCGTGCCGATCTCGTCGCCGGCACCACCGTGGTGAGCCTCTTGTTCTAATCTTCTTTCTAAAAGAGAAAAATTCTTACTTGTATGATTTAGATAGATACTTGTATAATTATATATAATGCACGCAAATGAACCGGCAATGGATGTACGGTGATAGACGCACCTTCGAGTACGTTAAGGGCGTGCATAATTTTCTCGAAGTGGCTGAGGCAAACAAGCAGAATGGTTTTATGTGTTGTCCATGCCCTATATGTGGGAATACGAAGTCTTACTCTGACCGGAAAATCCTTCACACCCACCTGCTTTATAACGGTTTCATGCCACACTATAATGTTTGGACCAAGCACGGAGAAAGAGGGGTTATGATGGAAGACAACGAAGAAGAAGAGGATGATGACAACTATGTGCCCCCTGAATACGGTGATCCTGCAATGGGGGAAGCTGAAGATCAAGAGGAACCAGACGATGTGCCCGATGATGATCTTCGCCGGGTCATTATTGATGCAAAGAGACAGTGCGAAAGTGAAAAGGAGAAGCTGAAGTTCGATCGTATGTTAGAGGATCACCAAAAAGGGTTGTACCCCAATTGCGAAGATGGCAACACAAAGCTCGGTACCATACTGGAATTGCTGCAGTGGAAGGCAGAGAATGCTGTTCCTAACAAAGGATTTGAGAAGCTACTAAAAATATTGAAGAAGAAGCTTCCAAGGGATAACGAATTGCCCGACAGTATGTACGCAGCAAAGAAGGTCGTATGCCCTCTAGGATTGGAGGTGCAGAAGATACATGCATGCCCTAATGGCTGCATCCTGTACCGCGGTGCGTATGAGGATTTGAACGCATGCCTGGTATGCGGTGCATTGCGGTATAAGATCAGACGAGATGACCCTGGTGATGTTGACGGTGAGCCCCCCAGGAAGAGGGTTCCTGCGAAGGTGATGTGGTATGCTCCTATAATACCACGGTTGAAACGTCTGTTCAGAAACAAAGAGCATGCCAAGTTGATACGATGGCACAGAGAGGACCGTAAGAAAGACGGGAAGTTGAGAGCACCCGCTGACGGGTCGCAGTGGAGAAAACTCGAGAGAAAGTACTGGGAGGAGTTTGCAGGTGACGCAAGGAACGTATGGTTTGGTTTAAGCGTGGATGGCATTAATCCTTTTGGGGAGCAGAGCAGCAATCACAGCACCTGGCCCGTGACTCTATGTATCTATAACCTTCCTCCTTGGCTGTGCATGAAGCGGAAGTTCATTATGATGCCAGTACTCATCCAAGGCCCTAAGCAACCCGGCAACGACATTGATGTGTACCTAAGGCCATTAGTTGAAGAACTTTTACAGCTGTGGAATGGAAACGGTGTACGTGTGTGGGATGAGCACAGATAGGAGGAATTTGACCTGCATGCGTTGCTGTTTGTAACCATCAATGATTGGCCTGCTCTCAATAACCTTTCAGCACAGACAAACAAGGGATACCACACATGCACGCACTGTTTAGCTGACACCAAAAGTATATACCTGGACAAATGCAGGGTAGAATGTGTACCTGGGGCATTGTCGATTTCTTCCGACCAACCATCAATGTCGAAAGAAAGGCAAGCATTTCAAAGGCGAGGCAGATCACCGGAAGAAGCCCGCCATGCGTACCGGTGATCACGTACTTGCTATGGTCAATGATTTACACGTAATCTTTGGAAAGGGTCCCGGCGGACTATCTGTTCCGAATGACGCTGAGGGACGCGCACCCATGTGGAAGAAGAAATCTATATTTTGGGACCTACCCTACTGGAAAGACCTAGAGGTCCGCTCTTCAATCGACGTGATGCACGTGACAAAGAACCTTTGCGTGAACCTGCTAGGCTTCTTGGGCGTGTATGGGAAGACAAAAGATACACCGGAGGCACGGGAGGACCTGCAACGTTTGCACGAAATAGACGGCATGCCTCCAAAGCAGTATGAAGGTCCTGCCAGCAACGCTTTTACCAAATAAGAGAAGGAAATCTTCTTTGAATGCCTGCTCAGTATGAAGGTCCTGTCTGGCTTCTCGTCCAATATAAAGGGAATAATAATTATCCCAGAGAAAAAGTTCCAAAACCTAAAGTCACATGACTGCCACGTGATTATGACGCAACTGCTTCCGGTTGCATTGAGGGGGCTTCTACCGGAAAACGTTCGATTAGCCATTGTGAAGCTATGTCCATTCCTCAATGCAATCTCTCAGAAGGTGATCGATCCACAAATCCTACCAAGGCTAAGGAGTGATGTGGCGCAATGTCTTGTCAGTTTCGAGCTGGTGTTCCCACCATCCTTCTTCAATATCATGACGCACGTCCTAGTTCATCTAGTCGACGAGATTGTCATTCTGGGCCCTATATTTCTACACAATATGTTCCCCTTTGAAAGGCTCATGGGAGTCCTAAAGAAATATGTCCGTAACCGCGCTAGGCCAGAAGGAAGCATCTCCATGGGCCATCAAACAGAGGATGTCATTGGGTTTTGTGTTGACTTCATTCCTGGCCTTAAGAAGATTGGCCTCCCTCAATCGCGGTATGAGGGGAGACTGACTGGAAAAGGCACGCTAGGAGGGGACTCAATAATATGTAGCGACGAGCATTCTTGGTCTCAAGCACACTACACAGTTCTAAAGAACTCTACCTTGCTGACCCCGTATGTCGATGAACACAAGAACATTCTGCGCTCCAAACACCCGGAGCAGTGTGACTACTGGATTACATGTGAACACATCAGGACTTTCGGCAGTTGGTTGGAAACACATCTCAGAGGTGACAACACTGTTTCTGATGAGCTGTACTCGTTGTCCAGGGGACCATCTTCGACAGTACTGACTTACAAAGGATACGAGGTAAATGGGAATACATTTTACACGATCGCCCAAGATCAAAAGAGCACCAACCAAAACAGCGGTGTCCGCTTTGATGCAGCAACCAAGAGGGGAAAGGACACATATTATGGTTACATAGTGGACATATGGGAACTTGACTACGGACATGATTTTAAGGTCCCTTTGTTTAAGTGCAAATGGGTCAATATGTCAGGAGGCGGGGTACAGGTAGACCCACAGTACGGAATGACAACAGTGGATCTAAACAATCTTGGGTACACAGACGAACCATTCGTCCTAGCCAATGATGTGGCGTAGGTTTTCTATGTGAAGGACATGTCTACCAAACCGAGAAAAAGAAAAGATAAGGAAGCAAATACATCATACGATGAGCCAAAGCGCCACATAGTTCTTTCAGGAAAAAGAGACATCATGGGATTGGAGGGCAAGACAGACATGTCTGAAGATTATGAAAAGTTTCATGAAATTCCTCCCTTCAAAGTCAAGGATGACCCAAGCACCCTATTAAGCGATGAAGAATATCCATGGTTACGGCACAATAAGCAAAGGACACAAGCGAAGAAAAAGTGAAGACTTTCTCTCCACAACTATTATGATGATGCCTTTGATCTAGAATATCACTGCAGTTACATGTGAAGAAATGAAATGCCTTTTGTAACAGACGAGTTTCCGTATGAAACCCTGATACTTCGAAAGAGATTGTCCGTTTTGTACATGAAGTGCATCCAGTTTTTTCCGTAACCCTCTCAACTTTTTAGCACATGCTATGTGGGTGAAATGATGATACCATGCCAACTTTCAACCTTTTCAGAGTTCATTTGAAGTGCTTTTCAATTTCAGGGTCATATAGCTCAAAAAAATCAGTAAATGCATGAAAAATAACAAATGAAGTCAGAAAGGGTTGAAAATTGATGATGCGGCTTTGAATGGTGTATTTTGAACACACAAAAAGTCTGGAGTTCAAATAAGTTCAAAAAACTGAAATCCCTTTGTAACAGACGAGTTTCCGTATGAAACCCTGATACTTCGAAAGAGATTGTCCGTTTTGTACACAAAGTGCATCCAGTTTTTGCCGTAACCCTCTCAACTTTTTAGCACATGCTATGTGGGTGTAAATGATGATACCATGCCAACTTTCAACTTTTCAGTGTTCATTTGAAGTGCTTTTCAATTTCAGGGTCATATAGCTCAAAAAATCAGTAAATGCATGAAAAATAACAAATGAAGTCAAAAGAAAGGGTTGAAAAATTGATATGTGGCCTTTGAAGGTGCATTTTGAACACACAAAAAGTCTGGAGTTCAAATAAGTTCAAAAAAATGAATCCCTTTGTAACAGACGAGTTTTCCGTATGAAACCTGATACTTCGAAAGAGATTGTCCTTTTGTACACGAAGTGCATCAGCTTTTGCCGTACCCTCTCAACTTTTTAGCACATGCTATGTGGGTGAAATGATGATATACCATGCACACTTTCAACCTTTTCAAGTTCATTTGAGTGCTTTTCATTTTCAGGGTCAATAACTCAAAAAATCAGTAAATGCATGGAAAAATAACAAATGAAGTCAGAAAGGGTTGAAAATTGATGATGGGCTTTGAATGGTGCATTTTGAACACACAAAAGTCTGGAGTTCAAATAAGTTCAAAAAATGAAATCCTTTGTAACAGACGATTTTCATTCGGAACCCTGATATTCGAAAGAGATTGCCATTTTGTACACGAAGTGCATCCAGTTTTTGCCGTAACCCTCTCAACTTTTTAGCACATGCTATGTGGGTGAAATGTGTATCATGCCAACTTTCAACCTTTTCAGAGTTCATTTGTAGTGCTTTTCAATGTCAGGGGCATTTAGCGCAAAAAGAATGAACTAATAGCAAAACAATGAACTTAAATAATCAATTAAATAATTCTGTTATGATCAACTAAAACAAAACTATGAATATTCTCAATAGCAAAATAATCAACTAAAAGCTTTTATAAAACTCTATAGCAAAAAGGAATCAACTAAAAACGCTTTTAAACCTCTAGTATTTTGAAACTAAATATAAAAAAATTATGCAAACTAAAATTATCAAAGTATTTTTTAGTTCAAAAACCATTATAGCAAAAAGAATTATCATTAAATAATTTTTTTGTTAGAAACTTTAATAGCAAAAAGAATTATCATAAAGAAATTTTTTGTTAGAAACTAAAATAACAAAATCTGTTTTTGAATATAATGTTAAAACACTGTAATATTAAATAGCAGGAAAAAGAATCACTCAAAAATCTATTTTTATAGTAAAGTTATTCACAAACTAGTGATTCACATAAATTTCAAAAATTCAAATTTAAACTATTCAAATTTGAAAACTAATGGCACTAACAGAAAGTTTATAATTTTTGTGACCTAACAGCAAAAAGAAATAAGAAAAATAAAGCAAAAAACAAAAGAAAATAAATAATGCAAAAAAAAACAAAAAAATGGAAAAAAAATAAAAAAATACCGCCTACTGGGCCACCACGGCCTGAATACGACTAGAAACCCGACCCGGCAGGTGGGCCAGGATTCAGGCCCAGTTGGCCCATAGGGAGAGAGACACAGTTAGGCTAGTAGGCCTGCAATAGAGAGGAGTTCGAAAGGGGAGGCACAGTCGCGCTTATAAACTGGTGCCGAAGCTCCTCAGCTAGCGAGGTGGGACTAAACATCCACCGCGGCTGTGCCAGGCACAGGCTATTGGTTCCGGTTGGTGGCACGAACCGGGACCAATGCCCACCTTTGGTCCCGGTTCATGGCACCAACCGGGACCAATGCTACCCTTTGGTCCCGGTTCGTGCCACCAACCGGGACCAAAGGTCTCTTTTCGTCAGCCCAAAGTCCCGGTTCGTGCCACCAACCGGGACCAAAGGTCTCTGCTGCCCGCCCTTTGGGCTGACGAAAAGAGACCTTTGGTCCCGGTTGGTGGCACGAACCGGGACCAAAGGGTTGCATTGGTCCCGGTTAGTGCCACAAACCGGGACAAAAGATGTGGGTATATCACCCCACACTTGGAGAAATTACCCCCCACCCCGCCATTCTTCTCTGAACGCCGCCAGGCTGCCCCTGCTTCCTCGATGCCGTCGCCGTCGCCACCCGCTCCTCGACGCCCTCGACGCCCGCTCCTCGTCGCCGTCGCCCCGCGCTCCTGCCCTGCCCTGACGCGCCGCCCGGCCCGTGCCCCCTGCTTCCTCGACGCCGTCGCCGTCGCCGCTCGCTCCTCGACGCCGTCGCCGCCCGCTCCTCATCGCCGTCGCCCCGCGCTCCTGCCCTGCCCCGACCACGCCGCACCTCTCCTCGCCGTTTGGTCCGGCCGGCCTCCTCCTCTCTGTTTTTTTAATATGATGATATTTTTGTTCATAGATGATGTATATGTAGTGTATATGATGATATGTATGTGTATATATATGATGATATGTTCTGTTTTTTCATAATTTTTTTGTTCATAGATGATATATATGTAGTGTATATGATGATATATATGTATGTGTATGCAAAAGTTACATTTAAGAAAAAAAATGTATGTATTATGTTCATATGCAAAAGTTAGAATTTTTGTTCATATATGTATTTTGTTTTCAATGTGTATTAATTTTTTTGTTCATATAGTATTTTTTTATAGCATTTTTTTTCATGATATATGTATGAGCTAGTATGTATAGATGGATATCATTTTTTTCCATGTATGTATGTCGTTGTCGATATACCCCCTCCCTGCTAACTTCGACAGAGGGGGGGGGGGGGAGGAGTCCTCGAAACATATCAAGTGACTTTATAAATTCATATGTTGAGTTAGTTGATTTATGTTAGTGCATTTTAGGTTAGTGATTTAGTGCATTTTAGGTTAGTTGTATTGTTAGTGCATTGAGGTTAGTGGAGAGGAAAAAGGAAAATAAGGAAAAAGAAGAAAGAGGAAGAAGGAGAAGAATAATAATAAAAAGAAGTAGAGGAAAAAGGAAAATAAGAAGGGAAGAAGGAGGAGAAGAAGGAGAAGAAGAGGAGAGGAAGAAGGAGGAGAAGAAGGAGAAGAAGAGGAGAGGAAGAAGAGGAGAAAAAAAATATAAGAGAGGAAGAAAGAAGAAGAAAAAAAGAGGAGAAGAAGAAGGAATAGAGGAGAAAAAAAGAAGAGGAAGAAGAAGAAAAAAAGAGGAGAAGAAGAAGGAATAGAGGAATGGAAAACTAACTTCTTCTCCTCTATTCTATTCCTTCTTCTTCCTCTTTTTTTCTTCTCTTCTTCCTCTTCTTATTTTTTATCGGGAACGAGGGTGTCGAGGATCACCGAGCGGTCAAGGTCGGGAACTAGGGTAGAGGGTCGAGGGTCGCGAGGGGTCGTGGGTCGCCGAGGGGTCGAGGTTCGAGGATCGCCGAGGGGTCGAGGGTCGAGGGTCGTCGAGGGGTCGAGGGTCGAGGGTTGAGATTTATCACGTTGTCACGTTGTCACATATATATATTCTTCTATATGTCACGTTGTCTGTCAAAGTATTGAAGAAATCCATGGCTTCATCATTAGCCGGAAGTAACAGGCGTATGATTCTATGAAGCTCTGCAAAATTGTTTTGGAACGGAGTTCCGGATAGAATAATTCGCTTTTTGGTACGAATTTCAGCAAAGGCTTTCCAAATAGCGATATTCGGAAGGCTCTTGCTGAACTTCGTACCAAAAAACTAATTATCCTATCCGGGACTCCGTTCCAAAACAATTTTGGAGAGCTTCGTACCATTATGCGCCTGTTACTTCCGGCTAATGATGAAGCCATGGTTTTCTTGAATCCTTTGACACTGACAACGTGACATATTGAAGGGTAGATGAGATCAGGAAGAATATGGACCATTTTCTGCACATCCAGAATGGTGCCATTTTGTTAAATCCCTTGTTTGACATTCATGAAAGTGGCGGTCCAGACGTCGGACATTCATGAGAGAACTCCGGTAACTCTTCAACATGAGGGGGGACGTCGATCAACCACCTCTCGCCCGACCAAACCCTAGAAGCGTCGAGGCCACCCCAAACCGTAGAAGCGTTGCCGAGGCCACCCCAAACCCTAGAAGCGTCGAGGCCACCCAAATTTACCAATTTAAAAGAGCGTTGTCGAGGCCACCCCAAACCCTAGAAGCGTCGAGGCCACTAATTAATATTCCTTGTTGTGATTAGCTAGCTAGGTCTATGTTTGCCACTAATATATCCATCTCTCATGTTTGTATATTAATTGCCATGTTGTAATATTTGCAGAAACTATGGATCAACAAAGAGACTTGGAAACAGAAGAGTTGTTGGGGGACATCATCCTCGGCGGAGGTGATGTCTTGTCGTATCTCAACGACACCGATTGTCTGGAAGGAGAGGGTGAAGGCTTCGGTGATCGAACAATGGAGGAGGAAGGACATGATCATGATGGCTCCGGTGACCGAATGTCGGAGGAAGAAGGACACCATGATGATGGCTCCGGTGATCGAACGGAGGAGGGAGCTGTCGCAAAGTCCGACGAGGTATATATATTAATTAAGCCTGTGCTAACTAGCTAATTGATGCATTAATTGTTTTGGTATTTACATATATTAACTCTTCTTTCTTATTTTAAAGCCCTCCGGATCGAGCCAAACTTCGGTAACGAGACGAGGCCCGAAGAAAAGGTTGCGTCAGGATGAAAGGTTCACGATCACAGCAATCGCGAACGATGGCCAGCCAATTGAACCGAGACGGACCAAGGATGCATTTTCAGCTCAGTGCGGAGCTATTGTTAGGGACAGCATCCCGATCAGCATCGAGCTATGGAATGAGCCTAAGAAGAATGAAGACCCTCAAGTTTCTTATGTCACCGATAGATAGAAAGATGATCTTTGGACCTCGTTGAAGGCAAATTTCACCCTACCGCCAGAGGAGGATCCGGATAAGCCAGTTATAGAGCCATTGGTCAAGGCGTGTGCTCTGAAGAAGATGGCAGATTTATTCAGGAGGTGGAAGAATGAGTTGAAATCAACGTTTGTCGACAAAGGGAGGACTGCAGAATTCACCGGCCGATTTGAGAAGATAAGAGATCACTGGCCCGCATTTGTGGCCTACAAGACATCGGACAAGAGTAAGAAGATGTTAGAGACAAATAAGATAAATGCTGCAAAGAAGAAGTTTCACCATCGCACGGGGTCAGGTGGCTACCTCAAAGCCCGGCCGCTATGGGACAAAGCTGAGAATGACCTGCTTGCTAAAGGGGTCGAACCAGAGACATTGAACTGGCCAGACCGTTCAAGGACTTGGTTCTTCGGGGTTGGGGGAACCTTGGACCCTGAAACAGGGAAGTGCGTTTGGACGGACGAGCAACTTGCAATACCCGTCAAGAAGCTTCAGAAGTGTATCGCCGCAGCGCAGCAAGAGACGTTCATTCCCGACAGAGAGAATGACGAGCTGACCAAGGCCCTCGGGAATCCTGAGCACCCTGGACGAACACGTGGCACGCCAGGCTCCGTTGCGTGGAAGGTTGCGTTTCTCGGCGTAGGCGGTTACAAAACCCGGGAGAGGAAGAGGAAACTAGAGCAGAGCGAACTGCAGAAGCTGAATGCAAGGGTACAAAAGCTAGAGGAACAAGTTGAGAGCCAGCGAGCTGCCGGAGCTACCCGAGAAGCTACCCCACCATCTCAGCAGAGAAGCAGCATGGCCTCCACCGAGCTCGTTCAGCAGCCTGACTTCACGGCTCCTAGCTACCCCGTGGATGCTATCACGGAGGCTCAACATTGCCAGCTTATGACGCAATGGCAGAACCTCAAAGTCAAGGTGGCTGTCGGCTCTGTTGCACCTCCTCAACCCGACGGAACTTTTCACGGCCGTCCGATTCCACAAGGCTATGCTATTGTGATGGTGGATGAAGTAACAGAGGGATTTGAAGAGCTTGAGCTTGACCACCCTATAGGTGAAGGGGAGACTCAGCTGGGTCTTGCTCTGAAGACTCCATGTCTATGGCGGAAGGAGCACATCAAGCTTCCGAACTGGACGCCTCCGCCTCCGGCGAGTCAGGGCACTCAGCCTCCTCCTCCTCCTCCTCCGGTGAGTGATCAGGGCACTCCGCCTCCTTCTCCGGCTGCTCCGGCGCGTGAGGGCGGCACTCCGCCTCCTTCTCCGCCTGCTCCGGCGCGTCAGAGCAGCCCACCTCCTCCTCCGCCTCGTCAGCAATGGCGGAAGACAGAAGCCGCCGCTCTGGCTGCTCCGGTGCGTCGGAGCACTCCGCCTACTTCTACTACTCGTCAGCAGCAACAGAAGAGAAACGCCGGCGCTCCGGCATCTAGCAGTACAGCCAGAGGCGGGAGGCAATACAAATTCGGTCCATCTCTCAAGCCTCTAGAGAAGTTACCATACGAGATGACCGAGGAGGAAAACGCGGAGATCTGTAAAGCCCAAGTGAGGGAATTTTTTGCAAAGAAACATCCACCTCTGGAGGAGAAGATAGATCCGATGAAAGCGAAGAGCACTCTCGATGCCCTGAAGCGACAACCACCGTCTCCGCCGCAAACCAACTATGAGCGCATTATTGAAAGGACATATCAGGAAGTGGAGCGGTCGGGAAGTACTTGCAGTGATCGAAGGTTAGCAGAACGAAGAAGTGGGAAAAAAATTTCCCAGCTCGGCGAACAAGCGAACCAATCGTGCCCCCGCTCAAGGTGTCTAGCGATATCGTCGCTAATCATCCGGGGATGGTGCCCGGTACCAATCCTGCAGATTACCTGCCCGACGATGCACATTTTGATATAATGGAGGTGGACGAACACAAATACCGGCACGGGAAGCCTCTCGTCAAACCTTGTCATCCTCCTCTAACAACGATGATGCGAAGATTCCATGAGTGGTACATGGACACCTGCAAGGAGTCTGGGATGGATACTTTGACGTTGAGAGTTAAAGAGGAGCACGACCTCGTTGGAATTGATCTGTTGTCTGTTCCATTTGCGGAGTTCTTCCAGTTTTTCAATCAAAAGGCCCTCGATAAAATAATCGTCACTTGCTACTGTCTGTAAGTACTACTTCTGTAATTAAGTCTCTATATATAGCTCAGCTCTTTCATTGCATGTATATATAATTATCCTCACTATATTATGCAGATTGAACATCGTCGAATGCAGAAAAGCACAAATCTATGATATTGGGTTCATTAACACAAATCTCATAGATGAATGGATGGTTAAATATAATGCCAAAGAAACCGAGGCCAACTTGCTACAATCATTGCTTCGAAATCAAAACAAAGATAAAATACTCTTTCCTTACAACTTCAAGTGAGTGTTACTGTCTTGTGCATATTCGGTTTCCCTTACTACTCGAGGTTATAGTAATGTAATTGATGAGTTATGCATGCGTGCACAGCTTCCACTTTATTCTCCTAGAGATTAAGCTTGAGCAGGGACTAGTAACCGTCTTAGACTCGAGACGAAAAGATCCCAAGGAGTATGCGGCCATGACTAAAATGCTCGAGAAGTAGTTCAATCGATCGTTATCGCACCATATCGGCAACTTTGTTCATTTCCTGATATCAAGTAATTTGTTTTCTTTGTCTGGCAGGGTTTGGAAAGAGTTCACCGCTAAAGCTCCGGGACTGCCGGGGGAGCTCTGATTTACACACCCGAAAGTAAGTACTACTAGCTAGTTTCGCGCATCTCCCATTGATTCTAGCTAGTTTCATCAATACCATTTAGCATGCTTGCTTATCAGTTTGATTGACCTCTATTTCTTGTAAAGTGGTTGTGGCAGGAAGGCGGGACTGATTTTTGTGGATACTGTAGGAGATATGCCCTAGAGGCAATAATAAATGTTATTATTTATCTCCATGCTCATAATTAGGTTTATGTTCCATGCTATAACTGCTATGGTTCTCGTGTGTACAATAACCACGAGGCTTGGAGGAAGACTCATATGCACGTGTGGAATAATAAACGGTAAAATGTATTCCTAATCTAGCCTCTAAGACTAGCTCAAGTGTTGCATGATGGTCCTGTTTTCCTGATCATGGACATGTCTATGCCAGCAACTTTGAGGGCACATTGTTAGAAGAACATTTGTGTTGAATCGACCCGATTGATGTTATGCTATGAGATTCATTCGTCACAAGTTAATGGTTAATAACACAGAAATAGTTAACGTTTGCATGATTCCTTAGACCATGAGAGTGTCGAGTTTCTTCATGCTTGCTTCATGAACTTTGGGGTTTGTTAAACGTCATCCGTAAATGGGTGGCTATTACGGCGGCTTACGGGTTCATGGAAAAGTATGTCAAGTAACTTGATAGCTCAAGATTGGGATTTGCTCCTCCAACGATGGAGAGATATCTCTGGGCCCTCTCGGTGTTACGGTATACATCATCGTCTGGCCAGACACTTTGTGATTTGATCACGGGGATGCCGGAACACGGTAACGAGAAAAGAGAACAATACCGGTAACGAGGTAACTGGCTTAATGGACAAGTTGTTGATCCACGGGAATGCCAACATGTCTCACCTCGGGTATTTGTAACATATCGCGAAGCAACAGGAATAGCACACGGCAACTGGAGGTTCACTCGAATATTCATTCGTGTGGGTATAGGGGTCAATATGGGTGTCCACGGCTCCGATGTTGATCATTGATCGGAAAGTGTTCCGGTCATGTCTATACTTCACCGAACCTATAGGGTCACACGCTTAAGGGTCATCTATCTGCTGAATACTAGACAGGGAGTCTGAGAGAAAGTCACCGAAAATGTTTCGGAGACAACGGAAGAGTTCCGGAGAGAGAGAACAGCGAAAGAGTTTCGGTAAACCGAAAAGGTGTTTCGGAATATATTATTAGGTCAAATAGGGTTCCGGCATCGCATGGAAATTTTCAGAGGATGTCATAATTGGTCTGGGAACTTCTGGGAATTTTCAGAGAGAAAAAACCGGAAATGTTCCGAAACTGCCGTAACCGCTGTTGATGCTTTCCGCTGATAAAAACCACCGCACCGAAAATGTTTCGGATCATGCCCAGAATAATTTTAGAGGGTGCCAGAAATGTTCTGGGACCTTCTGGAATTTTTCAGAAAAATGTTTCGCGGAAAACATCTTGTCCCAGCGCGAGGGGACAAGATCCCACGAATCGGGGGTTGCATGTTTGGTGGCTTTTTGTCTAGGGAGCATGCATGTTTCATGGAGACATGTTGGTGGCTTGTTGGGGGGGCCCCCCCATGGGGGGGGACAAGATGTGGGCCGGCCCAAGGGCTACCATGGTGGTGTCCCCTTTGTGCCCCCCTTGTGTTACCATTATGCCCTTTCATGTGTGACATGAAGCTTGGGTATTTTGGTATTTCAACATCCCACCCCACCCCTTGCCTTGGCCTATAAAAGGAGGAGTTGGGGCTGCCATCTCCTTCATCCCCTTGCTCTCATACTCATGCCATGCAATTATCTGGCTTCTCTCTCCCTCACACGAAAAGAGTTTCGTAGAGCCGAAAGGCTGTCTGGGTTCCGGTGGGAACTAGTTCTGGACGGCGAAGCCCTGCCGGATAGATGACACCGTATGTGTGCAACTCTGTAGAGAGGTCGTAGTTTCGATCTTAGTGCCCGTGGTGCTGTTCGTGAGTGCCTCCCGAAGGGCTGTCCAAGTGACGGTCCGAGTTCTGTGCGTCCTCCCGAAGGGCTGTCCGCGACACCATCCGGGGGACTATCCGACCGCCTCCCGGAGGGCTGTCCGGGTGGCGGATGAGGGTATACATCCTCGCGGTTGGGAGGTTGTAAATCCTAGCTGCGGGGATCTGCACCGACGATCGTCATCGACTCTACTTCCGCTGCGCTACGAGTCGGTAACGAAAATGAGCAAACCTTGTATGCAGTCTCCATAGTGGTCCTGGGCTGGTGCGTAGGGCGGAAAATTTTTGTTTTCTGCTGCGTTCCCCTACAGTGGCATCATGAGCCGTGCTATGCGTAGATGCAGGTTGCGATCTAGAATACATGAGATGTATGGGTGTTGCACAATATAATTAGGTAGTAGATGAGTTCTATTACTGAAAATTATTTGTGCGGGTAGCAGATGAAATCTGTTACCCGATGTTCTTGTTGCTTCCCTGGAATTTGCATATTTCTGATCTTGATAACAGTATGGTGGAGTTTCAATGTTCTGGCAATCCGCGATCCTGATTGATCAACGAAGTGCTAACACTTCATTGAATTCCACCGTAGTTAAAAAGAAAGATGAAATTTCGCAAACGAAAGGGCAATGCAGATATGATCTGCACGGGGGTCATGCGTATGACGAAGTTTAGTATGGGGCTCGAGATTTTATTATCTCGGTTTTCATACACCCTGGAAAGTTAATCTAGCGACTTGAATTATCATACTTGATGATGGACATTGGTAGCTTCGGTTTGTTTCGAAACCTTAGAAGCCACGTAAAACAAGTTTTTGCATGAACCGATTAGAGACGTCTAACTTGGTTTTGCAGGAGGGTTTGCATGTGCATATGATGTGGTATAGCAGTGCTCATAATAATTTGATTATGTATGAGATGACTATATGATGTAAATTGATTAACATGACCTGCGTGTCATGATTCGGCATGATGGCTGGAGCCATATGATTGCACTTTAATGACCTACGTGTCAACCTTATGTAATGCACTTATTTCATTAGCTATAGAGATAGCAATATTATCTGGTGCATCGACAAGGTGGTGGCAATCTTCGCGAAGGTGAACACCGATGCGAATGCCGAAGACGAAGAAATACAAGACTTCTCCGTCGGAAAGGGCTATACCATATCATGCTATTATGAATTGCCTGAGATGTTTATCCCTTATGATGCACCCTTCTTGATTGCGTGCTAGTCGCTTTTTATTAGGGTGATCTCTCACAAAAATATCAAGTAGTTAGTGTTCACCCAAGTGTAGCACCGTCACGGCACCTTTACTTTCGGGGTGCGCCAGGATCTACCTGGGTACGAGCGATTGTACGGGTGTGAGGCGGGTGAGGTCAGACCTCACAGCAAGATCACTTGGTTGTCTTGACGTTCATGGCAGGATCGTCCTGAGCTCAGAACACACGCATCGAAAGATGAACAAGAGTCACATAGAGATGTGATCGGCAAGTTTGCCTACCGATTGAAGTTGGCGCCATCAGTGTTCATCTCGAACAATGGCGTTGAATGGAAATGCGGATCTTGAATCACTCACGATCAATTATGAGAGATATTGATTTGAGTGGGAGCGCACTGTTGAATTAACTTGTTTAATTCTCAGTGCAATTAATTATGAACACTGTCTAAGTGTGGTTATGCATAATAGTTGTAGAATAATGGCTCGCGTTTCCACCTTCCCTATTAAAATTGAATAGTTGTTTAATATCTGGTTATAACTCTACGGTTGGTAACGTAATGTGAGGATTGCCCTCTAGAGTGCCGAGAAGGACTTTGTCCTATCGCATACTTTCGGTATTCTCTCGCTTATGCTATGGATCATGTGACTCTCGTCCTTCGATCCAAAAGCTAGAATTCCATTTCAGTCAAGTGCAATATGTTTGCTTCCATGAGACCCGAACTTCGATAGTTTGGATAGTTATGTGATATTCATGGAATCTGAAAATCATTTTCAGGGACAAACAAAGGCTAAAAGATATGAGATATCCAAAGCAGTGTTTGTTTGCAAACTATTAGTAAAGGAGTTTACTATGCATTAGACTGATAAGAGAGGGATCCAGGAGAACGCCTGTCATATGATGAAAGGTGAATAAAACAACAACTTAAAGAGAAAGGAAGTGTCCGAAGGGTGTTAGTGAAACTTTCACGCCTAGGAAGTCCAGGGCTAAACGCCACTCTTAAGTTGGGTGCTTCTTCTGAGAGTAGGAGAAATACTAAAAGTTAAAACGGTTAGAAGTATAAAGGCAATAAGAATGAAAACTGGAATATCCAGCTCATGTATGCATGTCATACAAAGTTTTTAATGTATAGAAGGCTGGTCGAAGATATAGTTCTTGGGAATTATGGTTAAACATGTTAATCACTAATTCTTGGGTATTGTGAGACAATCACAAAGATACCCGCTCAATTGCATTCTGTTGCAACTCGATGTAAGAACTACTATGGCCTGAAAGACTAGCCAGGAATGAGGTTGAGATACACACATGGGACATAGTAAATGTTACTATACCTTCCATCGGTGTATTACCTATGTATTTAATTTCATAATTCATTTTAGAGTTTCACACTCTAGCCCTTTGCATAAGGCATCTTGCAAGAAGGTTGTTCATAAGAGAACTTTTTATGTTCGATGTTATGAATAACATAAGGGCCATACTTTCATTATGAATGAGATGTATGTTATGAATATTGATAAAAATACATTACCTCTGGGTTTACTTTCATAATTCATTTTAGAGTTTCATACACTCTAGCCATTGCACAATGTTTATTGCAAAAGAGTTGTTCTTAAAAACAACAATTGTTGTTCAGTATTATGAATAACATGAAGGGCCATGCTTCCATCCAAAATGGGACGTATGTTATGAATATTGATGGTAATATGATACATCCGTAACACTGACGCTAAATGTCGTAAGACTAAGAGAATACCACACAAGTGTGGCACTACATTTGGTCACATTGGAGAAACCCGCATGGATAAATTCCATTATGATGGATTTTTTGAAGTCCTTTGATTTTGAATCATCTGATACTTGCAACTTTCCTCCGAAAAGTGAAGTGACTGAAATACCGTTCACAGGCCATAAGGAACGGACAACAAACTTATCGGTGATCATACATTTGATGTGTGTAGTCCGATAAATATTGTTAGTAGTGGATTTATCTATCTTCAGAAATGACTCAAGTAGATATGTGGATATTTACTTGATGAGACGTAAGTCTGGATCTTTTGAATTTATTCGAAAGGTTTTCAAAAATGAAGTAGAAGTTATTGTAACAAGAAAATTCTGTTTCTACAATTCAATTGCAGAAAGGAATAATTGAGTTACAAGTTTAGCGAATGTCTGATGAGTTGTGAAAAGAGTTTCATAACTTACACCTCCCGGAACACCACTGTGAGTGAAAAGTCCGTGAAGGTGTAATCGAACCATTTATGACATGGTAAGATCAAAGATGACATAAATAATTTTGCCATTATCCCTTTTAAAGTGATGCTTTAGAGACTGCGGCTTTTTACACTGAAAAGAGCTCCAACGGGTCTGTTGAAATGACGACATGGAATGGTACACCCAACCATGTTATATCTTTTCTTAACATTTGGAATATGGGGCTTGTGTAAAAGGTTACAAACCTATTCCAAATCAGACAAGTGCGACTTTGTAGGTTATCCCAAGTAATTGGGTTTTCCTCCCTCACTATACCGAGGCAAATAGGTTTGCCACAAAGAACGGTATGCTTTTTGAAGAAAATGGTTCTTTCAAAAAGGTGAGTGGGAGAACAATGCAACTCGACAAGATAACAGTATCTTCGTCATCAGATCAAAGGAAAGAGACCTTGGAAGTAATTCCAGAGTTTCCTACTACGACTGATACGGAAGTCTCTACAATAAAATGTATGTACTTCGGTCGAACTTGCAGCTGAACCATGTAGGCAAGGCTCGTGCAAACCTCTCGGGTGCGCAAACGAGATATTTTAGTTAGACAACAGTATACCTACGATACACAAGGAAGCGTTGATGGGCCCTGACTCCGGAATTGGCTAAATGCCAATACAATCTGAGATAGTTTTCATATAAATGTTTCAAGATTAAAATCTTGATACACCTTTCGAAAGACTTAAAGTCTGACGAATATTTATGGAACTTAAAACTGATACGGATAAAAATGTTTTATCCATAAAGCTCGACTTGCTGAAATAACAAGTTCAAGGAGTTGACTACGATGAGGTTCTTTCACCGTAGCGATGCTTAAAGTCGGTTTGGGTTGAACTAGCAATTAATACATATTTCAGTCATGAGATATGAAACATGGATGACAATAGGATTTCCATATGATGGAAATAAAACCAAGGACTTGCATGTGTTACAGTCCAAGGTATTTTGTCAGTCCAGAGGATGCTAGTAAGTATGCAAACTTCAGAGTTCCAGCAATGGACAGAAGAGAGCAAAGTGGAGTTGGAATCTTCGTGATTTGATGAAATGGTCAAAAGGGTTTTTGACTTCATCAATGGGTAACGAAGATGCTTGTGATTCAAGAAAGTAAGTGGGAGCATAATAATATTTCTAAAAATGTTGTGTGCTTGACACATTGTTAATTGGAAATAAATTTCTTGACATGAATTAGGACTTCATTTGAAAATAGTTTTTCGATGAAGTACTTAGGCTAAATAGCCTCGATATTAGGCATGATGATCTATGGAGATAGATTTACCTGATGGGGCTAAGCAAAGATACATATTGACAAGATGCTAAAACTTTTTAGCATTTAAAACGCCAAGGAGTGATTCTTGCCGAAGTCACGTGGAAAGAGTTTTTGCAAGACTCGGTGTCCCAAAACACTGATGAGCAAAATACATGATGGAGATTCCACACACTCTTGTGTTTGGATTAATCATGTATTCCATGGTATGTGAAACAACCAGATATGTCCGATACTCCCAAGGTGTTGCGAGTATAGATACCAAAGTGATCAAAAGTACTGATCATGGGACAACAGTGAAAAAGGTCATTGAGTACTATAGTAGCACTGATGACATGTTTTCTCGCAAGCGGAGATCATGAAGAGTTCGTTGTAAAAGGTTACATCGATACAGTCTTCATCCATGCTCCAAGCGATTTTCGATTTAAATTGAGGGTTTTTGTGTAACACACAATATGGTGGCATGGTAGTTGGAAATTGTTCCAAACAAGTTACTGTGGCGAATTCTATAACAGAGGCGAAGTATGTTGCCGCTTTTAAAAGCGACAAAGAAAATGTTGAATCATATAGTTCATTCATGAACTTAGTATGGTTCCAAGATGGCTTTTATCAATGGGACACTACTGCAGGTAGTTGCTCCATAACTCAGTCTAAGGAATCCAGGTTCGACCTGTGATTCACATACATACAAAACCAAGTCCACACAAAATATGAATTTTGTGAAAGCGTGAAAACGCGAGGATATGCAAAGATACACACAGAGCTGAAATCGTCAGATTCGTTGGACATCAGGCTATACCACAAGCGAAGCATATTTACACCGGTATGCCACAGGTGTGAAGTGCATTAGCATTAACTAGATTATTGACTCTAGTGCAAGTGGGAGTCTGTAGGAGATATGCCCTAGAGGCAGTAATATCGGTTATTTTGTATCTCCTGGTTTGTAATGAAAGTTTATGTTCCATGCTATAACTGCAATTATCCCACACGTGCACATGAGTTTCCCTCCAAGCCTCGTTTTATTGTAGGCTCCAGAATCATTGCAGTTATAGCATGGAACATAAACTTTCATTACAAACCAGGAGATACAAAATAACCGATATTACTGCCTCTAGGGCATATCTCCTACAGACTCCCACTTGCACTAGAGTCATAATCCAGTTACATGGCTTCCCTAACACCAATGGCTATCCGATGTTGCTCATGCTTTGCTCGTGGTAGAGGCTTTGTCATCGGGTCTGACACATTCAGATCCGTGTGAACTTTGCGTACTTTCACTAAACCCTCTTCGACATGATGTCGAATGAGTTTATATTTGCGTTGAATATGTCTTGTCTTATGGTGCGAACTTGGCTCCCTTGCCTGAACCACGGCGCCACTATTATCACAATAGATCTCCACCGGGTCCAGAGCACTTGGAACCACACCAAGGTCTTCAAGAAATTGCTTGATCCATACCACCTCCTTGGAGGCTTCTGAAGCTGCAACATACTCCGCCTCCGTCGTAGAATCCGCCACAGTCTTTTGTTTGGAACTTTTCCAATCAACTGCGCCACCGTTCAACATGAAAACCTAGCCTGATTGAGATTTGAAGTCATCTGGGTCAGTCATGAAGCCTGCATCAGTGTAACCACTTACAATGAGCTCTTCATCACCTCCGTACACAAGGAGTAAATCCTTGGTCCGTCTGAGGTACTTAAGAATACCCTTGACTGCGGCCCAGTGTTCCAATCCTGGATCACTTTGGTACCGGCTGCTAACACTTAGCGCATAGGAAACATCCGGTCTTGTACATAGCATGGCATACATTACAGAACCAACTGCCGAGGCATATGGAACATCATTCATTTGTACTCGCTCATCGAGAGTTCGAGGACTCTGATTCTTGCAAAGCACTGTGCCAGGTGACATGGGGAGTAGGCCTTTCTTGGAGTTCTCCATGTTGAACCTTTTCAACACCTTGTCTATGTACGTGCTTTGGCTAAGCGCTATCAGGCGTTTTGATCTATCTCTATAGATTCTGATGCCCAATACATATGCCGCTTCGCCTAAGTCTTTCATTGAAAACCTTTTCTTCAATGAGTCTTTTATTTCACTAAGAAAATTCACGTCATTTCCAATCAACAATATGTCATCCACATACAAGATTAGAAATGCTTTTGCGCTCCCACTAAACTTCTTGTATACACAAGATTCTTCGTCATTTCTGATGAAGCC
Organism: Thinopyrum elongatum; assembly: GCA_011799875.1. Classification (NCBI taxonomy): domain Eukaryota; kingdom Viridiplantae; phylum Streptophyta; class Magnoliopsida; order Poales; family Poaceae; genus Thinopyrum; species Thinopyrum elongatum. The sequence continues at coordinate 37,485,103 of CM022303.1, read as the reverse complement.
AAACTCTTTGACCACTTCATCAAAACGAATGTTCCAACTCCTTGACGCTTGCTTCAGACCATAAATGGCTTTCTGAAGTTTGCATACCTTTCCAGCATCCTCATGAATGACAAAACCTTCTGGCTGTATCATGTATACATCCTCTTTGAGGTTTCCATTTAGGAAAGCCGTTTTGACATCCATCTGCCATATTTCATAATCGAAATAAGCAGCAATTGCTAGTAATATCCGAACAGACCTAAGCATAGCTACAGGCGAGAAAGTCTCGTCGTAGTCCACTCCTGGAACTTGCGTGAACCCTTTCGCGACAAGTCTAGCTTTGTGGATAGTAATGCTACCATCCGCGTCCGTCTTTCTTTTGAAAATCCATTTACAACCAATCGGCTTTACGCCTTCTGGAAGTTCTTCCAAGTTCCAAACTTGGTTTTCGTACATGGATTCCATTTCGGATCTCATGGCTTTGTGCCATTCTTTTGAGCTGGGCCCCGCCATCGCTTCCTTGTAGTGCGCAGGTTCATCGTCTTCAAGAATGAAGATTTCGTTATGAAACCATTCAGGTGGCTGGATAGCCCTACCTGATCTGCGCGGTTCAGTTACAACATTGTCTGAAGTCTCCGCATCATATGCGACAACTTCCGGATCAGTTGTAGGGATAATTAGCGGAATTTCTTCCGGTTCCTTAGCCATATCAACGGTCACCGAAGATTCACTAATCTCATTAAGTTGCACTGTCCTCCCACTTAATTCTTTGGCGAGAAACTCTTTCTCGAGAAAGTGTCCAACTTTTGCGACAAACGTTTTACCCTCGGACTGGTGGTAGAAGGAATACCCAATGGTGTTTTTGGGATAACCTACAAAGTAACATTTGTCTGCTCTGGGGTCGAGTTTGCTTGGTTGTAAACGTTTTACATAAGCTTCACAACCCCAAACCTTGAGATGTGACACATTGGGTTTCTTCCCATACCATAATCCAAATGGCGTCGTCTCAACAGACTTAGATGGTGCTCTGTTTAGTGTATAAGCGGCAGTAAGTAGTGCGTGACCCCAAAAAGATATCGGTAGATCTGTAAGAGACATCATCGACCTTACCATGTCCAACAAGGTTCGGTTACGTCGTTTCGATACTCCATTTCTCTGTGGAGTTCCGGGAGGCGTAAGCTGTGAAACGATTCCACGGTCACTCAGATGTTGGCCAAACTCATGACTAAGATACTCGCCTCCGCGATCAGACCGCAGAAACTTAATCTTTTTGTCACGATGATTTTCTACCTCATTCTGAAATTCTTTGAACTTTTCAAAGGTTTCTGACTTATGCTTCATCAAGTAGATATAGCCATACCGACTTAAATCATTAGTAAAAGTCACGAAGTAAAAATACCCACCCCGTGCGGCCGTGTTCATTGGACCACATACATCACTATGTATTATTTCCAACAATTCACCCGCCCGTTCAGGATGACCTGTGAACGGCGTCTTGGTCATTTTCCCCATCAAGCAAGCTTCACATGTGTCAAATGATTGAAAATCAAGGGACGGTAAAACTCCATCTTTATGGAGTCTTTGCATGCGTTTCTTTCCGATGTGGCCAAGCCGACAGTGCCACAAGAAAGTGGTGGTGGTATCAACCTTCTTAAGGCGTTTAGCATTCACGTTAAAGACATCATTTCCACATTCAAGATTTAGTATGAAAAGGCCCCCAACAATGGGTGCAAATCCATAAAACATATCCTTACAATAAAGTGAACAACCATTGTTCTCAGACTTGTACGAATACCCATCGTGTACTAAACATGATCCGGAGATAATGTTTCTATAGAACAGTGGAACAAAATAACAGTTACTTAGTTCTAAGATAAATCCTGAAGGGAGACGTAGAGGCATAATGCCGACGGCTTGAGCGGCGATCCCAGCGCCGTTCCCGACACGCATCACGACTTCATTCTTTGCCAGCTTGCGCACCTTCTGAAGTCCCTATATCGAGTTGCAAATGTGAGCAACCGATCCGGTATCAAATACCCAAGACTTAGAATTTTCGCTAGCAAGCAAAACGTCAATGACATTAACTTGTATAACAATTATACCTTTTCCGGTTTTCCCGGACTTCTTATCTTCCAGATACTTCTTGCAGTTTCTCTTCCAGTGTCCTGTGCCCTTGCAGTAGAAGCACTCAGTTTCATTCTTGGCTCCACCCTTAGAGTTGCTTTGGGAGCCGGTCTTACCGGCGCCCTTGCCCTTCTTTGGCTTGCCTTTCTTCTTTTTGAAACTGGCGGTTTTATTCACAAGCAACACTTGCTTGCAATTTTTCCGCAGTCCTCCTTCTGCAGTTTTCAGCATGGCGAGCACCTCTTCCGGTTCCTTCTCCATCCCACTCATGTTGTAGTTTAATACAAAACCATCGTAAGACGGGGGGAGTGAAGAAAGCAACATGTCCATCGTATGGCCAGGTGGAAGTGGAAATTCCAGGGTTTTAAGCCTTTCAGCATAGCCAATCATTTTGACCACGTGTTCGCCAACTGAACTACCCTCAGCCATCTTGCATTCCATCAAAGCCTTCATGATATCAAATTGTTCAGACTTTGCGGTTTCCTTGTACAGAGCATCCAATTCCCGGATCATATCACGGGGTTTATGGAATTCAAAACGTTTTTGAAGGTCTGTACACATGCAAGCTAGCATGAGGCACTGCACTAAGTTGTGATCATCATCCTTAGTGGCCCAGACATTTTGTTCATCTTCCGGGGCCTCTGCCGCCGGTTTAGCTGGAAGAGCATTTTCAAGCACATACAGTTTCTTAGCGCTCCTGAGGACAATCCTCAGGTTGCGGACCCAGTCCGCATAGTTGTTTCCAGTCGCAGTTAACTTCTCTTTCTCTAACAACGGGCCTAAGTTGAACGCGGTGTTGCGAGCCATTTGATCTACAACGGAAAACACACGTTTCACTTAGACTTTGTTTATAAAGAAATTTGCACTAGTGAATAAACAGTTTTATTCTAAAGTGCGCTCCCACTCAAATCAATATCTCTCAAAATTGATTATGAGTGATACAAGACCCACATATCCATTCAACGCCATTGAACGAGATGAACACTGATGGCGCGAAGTTCAATCGGTAGGCAAACTTGCCGATCACATCTCTATGTGACTCTTGTTCATCTTTCGATGGGCTTGTTCCGAGCTCAGGGAGATCCTTCCAGAACGTCAAGACAACCAAGTGATCTTGCTGTGAGGTCTCAACTCACCCGCCTCACACATCCCTAATCGTTCGTACCCAGGGAGATCATGTGATACCGCGAAAAGTTAGGTGCCGTGACGGTGCTACACTTGGGAGAACACTAACTACTTGATATTTTAAGTGAGAGATCACCCTAATAAAAAGCGACTACCGCGCAATCAAGAAGGGGGCATCAAGAGGGATAAACATCTCAGGCAATTCATAATAGCATGATATGGTATAGCCCCTTCTGACGGAGAAGTCTTTCATTTCTTCGTCTTCGGCATTCGCGTCGGTGTTCACCTTCGCGAAGATTGCCACCACCTTGTCGATGCACCAGATAATATTGCTATCTCCATAGCAAGATAAAATAAATGCATTACTTAAGGTTGACACGCAGGTCATTAAAGTGCAATCATATGGCTCCAGCCATCATGCGAAATCATGACACGCAGGTCATGTTAATTACATCATATAGTCATCTCATACATAATCAAATTGAATATGAGCATTGCTATACCACATCACATGTAAAACATCCTGCAAAACCAAGTTAGACGCCTCTAATCGGTTTATGCAAAATTTTATTTTACATGGCTTCTAAGGTTTTTACTCAAACCGTAGCTACCAACGTTTTATCATCAAGTATGATTTTTCAAGTTGCTAGATTAACATCTCGGGGTGTATGAAACACGAGATAATCAAATCTAGAGCCCCATACTAAACTTCGTCATACGCATGACCCCCGTGCAGATCATATCTGCAATGCCCTTTCATCTGCGAATTTCATCTTTCTTTTGACTATGGTAGAACCCAAAGAACTGATAGCACTTCCATGATCAATCAGGATCATGGATTGCCAGAACTTTGTCAAATTCCACCATGCTGTCTCGAGATTGAGCAAACCCAAATTCTAGGGAAGCAACAAGAACGTCAGGTAACAGATTTCATCTGTCACCCGCATAAATAATTTTCAGCGATAGATCTCATCTACTACCTAATTATATTATGCAATACCCATACATCTCCATGTATTCTAGATCGTAACCTGCATCTACGCATAGCACGGCTCTTGATGCCACTGTAAGGGAACGCGACAGAAAACGAAAATTTTCGGTATAGCGAGCACGCCCAGGACCACTATGGAGACTGCATACAAGGTTTGATCTGATCCGTACCGACTTGAAGCGCAGCGGAAGAAGAGTCAGTGGTGATCGTTGGTGCAGATCCCCGCAGCTAGGATTTACAACCTCCCAACCGCGAGGATGTACTCCCTCGTCGGACAGCCCTTCGGGAGGCGGTCGTACAGTCCCCCGGACGATGTCGCGGACAGCCCTTCGGGAGGACCCTCGAAACTCGAACGGAGACTCGGACAGCCCTTCGGGAGGACACTCGAACAGCCCCTCGGGCAAAAGACGGAAACTACGACCTCTCTACGGGGTTGCACACATACGGTGTCAGCTATCCGGCAGGGATTCGCCGTTCAGAACTAGTTCCTGCCGGAACCCAGACATCCTTTCGGCTCTACGAAACTCTTTTCGTGGGAGGGAGAGAAGAAGCCAGATAATGCATGGCATGTGTATGAGAGCAAGGATGAAGAGATGGCTGCCCCCATGTCCTCTATTTATAGGAAAGCCAAGGGGTAGGGCTCCTCCACTAATTACCAAAAATCCATGCATTAGGCCACACCTCATGGGCATAAGGGTAAACTTGGGATGCCATGTGGAGCTCCAAGGAGCTCCCCCTTCCTTGGCCGGCCACCCCTAGGGGGGCCCCCCATGAGGGGCTCTCATGGCCCCCCAAGCCCTTCTAGAAGCCTTTAGCAAAAGCCCTAAAAGGTGGCTTCCAAAAAATTATCCAAAAAGCACTTTCACTATTCACGACGACATTTTTCAGCGTCCGTTCGAACTGAAAATATTTATGTGGGCTTAGAACAATTCCAGTACCCACTAAAATAATTTTCAACGCGTTCTGGAACAATTCCAGATTAGTGATTTTCATCTGCGAAAAGCATCTGAAGCGGTTCCGGCAGCTCCGAAACAATTCCGGTTTTTCTTCCAGAAAATTCCCAGAAGTTTCCAGAATGATTCTGGCACCCTCCAAGAATTATCAGGCATGTGCCGAAAACAATTTGACTTTATGGTATCCTCTGAAACAACTTTTCAGTTTCACCAGAACTCATCCGGTGACCTCTTTGCGGAACCTTTCCGCTGTCCGAAACTTTTTCGGTGTCCGAAACTTTTTCGGTGATTTTCTCTCAGACTCCCTGTCTAGTATTCAGCAGATAGATGACCCTTAAGCGTGTGACCCTATAGGTTCGGTGAAGTATAGACATGACCTGGAACCCCTTCCGATCAATGATCAACATCGGAGCTGTGGACACCCATATTGACCCCTATACCCACACGAATGAATATTCGAGTGAACCTCCAGTTGCCGTGTGCTATTCCTGTTGCTTCGCGATATGTCACAAACACCCGAGGTTAGATTTATTGCATTCCTGTGGATCAACAATTTGTCCATCATGCAAGTTACCTCGTTACCGGTTTTGTTCTCTTTTCTCGTTTCCGTGTTCCGGCATCCCAGTGATTAAATCACAAGGTGTCTGGCCAGACGATGATGGATACCGTAACACCGAGAGGGCCCGAGTATATGTCTCCATCGTCGGAGGAGCAAATCCCAATCTTGAGCTATCTTGTTACTTGCCATACTTTTCCGTGAACCCGTAAGCCGCCGTAATAGCCACCCAGTTACGGATGACGTTTAACAAACCCCAAAGTTCACGAAGCAAGTATGAAGGAACTCAATACTCTCATGGTCTAAGGAATTATGCAAACATTAACTTCTCTGTGTTATAAACCATTAACTTGTGACGAATGCATCTCATAGCATAACATGAATTTGGGTCGATTCAACACAAGTGTTCTACCAACAATTTGTGCCCTCAAAATTGCCGGCATAGACATGCCCATGATCAGGAAAACAGGATCATCATGCAATACTCGAGCCAGTCATAGAGGCTTGACCAGGAATACATTTTTCCGTTTATTATCCCACACGTGCACATGAGTTTCCCTCCAAGCCTCGTTTTATTGTAGACTCGAGAATCATTACAGTTATAGCATGGAACATAAACTTTCATTACAAACCAGGAGATACAAAATAACTGATATTACTGCCTCTAGGGCATATCTCCTACAGAGAGAGCTTACATGTGGCCTCACACGTAATTTAACGGTCAAAGAAACAGTCAACAAACAGTTTGTTAGGGAGTGGGCCCGACCTGTCATAAACCGGATCAATTTTAAATCAAATGATCATTTGGGTCCTTTAAATGAAAAACCAATTTTGTCATAGGTTTTAATTATTTTTAAAGTGGGAGTACTTTTTCGGAACATTAACTCTAAATGTTGTAGTTTCATGCTATTTACTCCCAATGCATGATGAGGTGCTCATGGCCAGCCATCCATGGCTACCAAGAGCCGCTTGTACTCCTCCGATTTGGTCTGCCTAATTACTTTGTGAATTATCAAGAGGGAATAACCAATCCCTACATCGTTCATGCATCCATCCATACGCATGCACGTGGCTGGCTCACCTAGTACGATCCGTTGCCGAGCATTTCTTGGAAGAAATTACCCGTTGACTAGCTCAGTGACACGAGCTTAATTACCACAGTCTTGCGCCTCCAAAGTCGATGGACATTGAACAAGTGGCCGGCCGTAGACCATTTCCACAATGTTCATGCATGCATGACCCAGCCGAGTTCTCCCTGTCGACGGTGCCGACCGAGTGCCGACGTACCTGAGGTGACGAGGTGTGCATGAATCTGACTTGGATTGCAGCACTCTGTCAGTACCGCAATTAATTGATGCAGGATCCTCCACGTGTTGCATCCCTATGGATACGTCGGTAAGGCGAATATCGATGGCCCATTATGCACCTGCATTGGATACGTTAGTTTTTGTTGTTTGGTTTTTGCAAGTTATTATTCATTAGGCTGCCAACCGAAAAATAATCCTATACGACTGGGTCGAATGGACTCAAGCTGGAGACCCGCTTCTCTATGTAACACGTGGCCAGTCGAGAAAAATTTATGTATCTTTGAGAGCTAGTACGAGAGTATACTCCATCCTTTTCTCTCTATAGGAGACCATCGCGTATTTCTGATCTACCTTTAGTCAGTTATTTGTATGCCGTATATACAGATGGAAACAAGGAACAAGCAGATAACTCGCCGTGGTAGGATATCATGAAAACTGTTTGTGAACTCACCGCGGTAGAATATCCATATCTCAGTGAAGAGCAATTTGTTGTCGTACATAAACTCAACCTCAACTTGTATTATGCATTTTGTAGAAAATGTCAATGACGAATTAAATTTTAGTGTTCTAAGGCAACCTTAATTTGTTTTGTCCAGAGTTGACTTCTTGCAAGAGGGTCTTCAGCCATTGATTTAACCATGTGCGAGCTAGTTAAGCTGACAGCTGGTGGGACTCGGAAAACTCATAAACCCTAACATGTAGCGATTGATCCCATGTGCTATAAATAGGACACACAATCAAGTGATCTATCCAACACCCAAACACATCCCACAAAGCAGTCTCGGCTCTCACACAAGTAGAAGCACCAGCCACCAGGTCCAGCTAGCTAGCAAGTGATCAGGGGCCACACCAGCAGTACAGCAACCAAGGCCACCGAGTGCAACGACGACATGGCGCCGTCCCTTCGTCATGTCGTACTCCTTACTTCCCTGTTCGCCACCTTTTTCGCAATCACCCACGCCCAAACTTCCACTAGCCCTCCACCGCCGTCACCCGCCGTGCCAGATGGCTGGACTATGGTGTCCAACACGAGCGACCTGGCGATCCAGCAGGTAGGGCAGTTCGCCGTACGCATCTACGCCCTGAGCACGGGTAAGCTGCGGCTGGGGTTCGTCGACGTCGTCAGCGGCATGACCCGGCCGTCGAATGGCGGGTTCGACTACCAGCTGGTGATCACAGTGTCAGATGGCCCGGCGCCGAGGAACTACCGCGCATACAACGTGTCGGTGTGGGGTATACTCGGCACCATGAACTGGAAGCTCTGGTCCTTCACCCTTGTGGTGTGATGTGTATGCAGGCGGACGGATGGCGTGCTCTGCCGGTCCGTGATGCATGAATAATGTTCTGTTTGCTGATTAATTTACATGAGCATTTTTCCTTTGACTACTTCCGTAGAGTTTTAAGATCCCTGTGTTGTAGTTTTTGGCCAGTTTCGTTCAGCGATCGGTTGGCACCGCCAGACGTAAAATGTTCCTGTACTCCACAAGTTGTTTCCTACATGTGTGTTCTCTTTCTCACCAATAATGAAGATGTAGTTTTGTTATTCTTCTTGTTAATTTTTTTTGCAAGAAACTTTCAATCTATTCATTTTCAATCATGACAGTACGAAGAGCACCAAAGGTAATAAAACTGATAACCAGGTCCGTGGACCATCTAGCGATGACTACAAGAACTAGAGTGAGCCGAAGGCGCGCCGCCTCGATCGCCCCTCCCTCGCCGGAGCCAGGCGGGAAGTCATCATGCTATGGCCCCATAGGACCAGCGCATGAGAGCAGTTATCATCACCGATGAAGTTGTAGATCAGAAGGATCAGACCTGTAAACATTCAAATGAAGACGTATGAAGACCAGATCCAAACAGATCCACGAAAGACCAGCACCGTCCGATTCCTGCGAGATCCAACGGTGACAGACATCCAGACGCCCTCCGACGAAGCTAGACGCATCATCGCCGCCGCCACACAACCCCAACCAATACGCTGAGCCTAACAGAAACAAGAAAGGCCCCCACATCGTCCTCCTCTGTTCTGGCTACACGAGGGAACCTTGCCCTGCCGCCACATACCCAATAACCACCTTCTCCTGCCTCGACAACACCAAAGGCCACCACCGATGAAGCATGCATGAGGGCCGAGGAAGATCGCGGTCGGTGTGGTGTGTTTCCTTGATAGTGACTAGTGGATCATGTTGTGGTGCCTTTCCTGTGGCAAAATTGGTGTGCACTCTGGTGGTAGTTGTGGTCGTGATGTGTTGTTAAGTAGGGTGTGTGATGGCAAGCCTCGCCGGTGTAGAACTAGAGTGTTGCCTGATATGTGTGCTTGCATGGAGGTGTGTAATACAGGGGCCATTGATGCTCAGGTGAGTGGGACAGACAAAGGGGAAAAGAGGTGCGAAATGGTGGTTGGAAGTGGTGATCTAACAGTGCTGGTCCTAGGCACAATGGCTTTTGTCTGGCCGGTCAGGCGTGGATCGTAGGAGTTGGTGGTGTGCCAGGGTTTGGGCCAGTGGAGTAGCCGACCGACATGGGGTAGTGTAGCTGTTGGGGGCTTTGTCTTGCCAGCATGCCCCTTTGATGGTATAGCGGCATGGTAGAAGCCCCCGGAAGGCCTCAGTGGTTCCTCTTCCGGTGGGACCATGTCTGGGAAGTGGCGCTTGCTCCCCGTGGTATTTCGACATTTAGGATTCTTATTGCTCCGAATGAAAGTTTTGCCCGACTTTGTGGATGCCGTGCGTCCCCCCCCCCCCCCCCCCCCCCCCCCCCACACACACACACATACGTCAAGGGTCCATCACTTAGAGGGAAAAACTTGACTAATCTAGTTGAGCCAGACTATTGCACTATCTTTGTTGTCGTTCATTTCTTGGAGCGAGCCATGGTCCTCGGAGTTTTGACATCATCGTTGGCACGTCCTAGCATTGGCGTTACGTAAGAGGTAGGTGACGTCGAGTGCGATGAAGGTTGTCATCTTCCTAGATTATGGTGCGATCCAAGACTGCTTCCCTTTGGTGTTGGCTTCTCTCTCCGATGGTTGGGCAGAGGGCAAATTTCCCTCAAATTAACTGAGTATTAGTAGTTTTTTTGGTCAGGTTTTCCTTATGAATCGGATCACCTATATTCTTCTTATGGAAATTGTGGGTATCTCCTCTCACGTGAAGAGGTTCTTAGGAAAAAACAATACAGAGACACACAGATTATTTATTTCAGGTCATTCGCTAAATATTTGAACATGTTATCAATTATTATTTGGCTCAATTCACTGATATAGTAGTACTAATAAGAAAATAGAAACAAAATAGAAATAAAATGCATGTCATCGAGAATTTATGTCCTGAGAAATGTGATTGCCACTTCCATACAAAGGTCTTTAAATTTTAGTGCATTGGATTGTAGCCAAGGATCTCTCTTGGTCAAAATAAAAGATAAATGGTACTCATATACGTGTCTGCCACGCAAAATCATTGACTGGTGTAGGAGTCCTATTTCCCACTCCGCATCCATGTGGTGTGCCTTTCCAACCATAAATTTTAAGGCACTTTACATCGATGGTTCATACGTAAGCATCTGCCATCTTCTATTCTTATCCTTGGTCCTATTTTTATTTTTACTCCTGCAATACCATGAGTTTTATATGCTTCCGTGCACACCTTAATCAAATTTCTTATGTCTCTTGCTCTTCTAAGCCATTGTAACTTCTATTGGAAATTGCTAAATATTATGTCTTACTCAATCTCATTTTTGCTTGTAGCCACAACTCGTCGTTCCTTGGTCCATACATGGTATCATACTTTTCCTTGTACTCCTCTGTTTCTAAATATAAGACCTTTTAGAAATTTTAACATGGACTATATACGGATGTATATAGACATATTCTAGAGTGCAGATTCAGTCATTTTGTTCCCGTCCGTATTGGAATCTCTAAAAGGGCTTATATTTAGGAACGGAGGGAGTACGTCATTTTGTACATGCATATATTATTTCACTCTTCCAAAATTTACAACATTAGCTCATGCATGTCATCTTGGTGGTATTTTGCTAATGCAGACGTACATACGTTTTTATATCATCAAGCCCATGCATGCTAATAAATCTAGGAAACCGATACATGTTCGTCATGTTACTTTCACACTGGTCCTTCATCACAGTATAACAAATTCCACAAAATCGAAATCAAATTTCTAATTTTGTAATTATGTATTCCACATTAGTTTGTTATTGAATTAAAAAATGAACTATTAATGTGTACATTTAATTTATTCTGAAATTTTGCTAGCTATGTCCTTCACATAGAGTTTCTTATGTATAAATTGGAGATGCACTCTTTATCGATCAAATAAAAGTCTTATCCAAAACAATTACTAAAAGGGTTAATTATCATTTTGCCCTCAGTGGTGTCTCTGTGCTCAATTTTGCCCTCAGTTGTGAATCGTGCTCAGTTTTGCCCCTAGTCTGTCCGCACCGACTCTTTCCGTGAACACTGCCGTCTCCGTCAGGTCAACGTTTTGACTCGGCACTTACAGGTGGGACCAGGCGGCAGAGACGCGCTACACGATCAGACCGTTGCTCTCTTGGCTTGTGGGACCCAGCAAAGAGCCGTTGAGCAGAGAGCCGTTGCGGGTGTGCGATATAAGCGGCAGCGCGCGTCCCCGGAGCTCGCAGCTGTGAGCAACAATCAGCTAGGCTGGGGAGCTGGGCACGGGCGATAGAGAGAGCGGCGGTGACCACTGTTGGTAGCTTGGAGCTGGGCGCGGGCGACAGAGAGAGCGGCGGTGACCACTGGCGACAGAGAGAGTGGGCGACAGAGAGCACGGCTGTGGGAAGATTGCTGTGGAGGACGCGGCGGCGTTGAGATCCCCTTCGGCTCCCGCGCTACCTCGCGGATCCAGAGCCCGGCGCGCGTAGAGATGCCGATCTTCGTCTGTCCGCGGTGCCGGGCGAAAGTTGATCGAAGGGTTTCTCACACACCAAAGAACCATAATCGTCCGTTCTACGTGTGCAGCGAGAATAGGGTAAGAATCGGGGCAATTGCACCATTTTCGTGGTCGGGATCCTTAAGCAATACGGTTGATCTGTTTGGCGTTCATGTAGGTGAAATGTTTCTTCCTTTGGATCGATGCTCTGGCCAAGACTCTGATGAATGAACTACAAGAAGAGCACGAAGAATGATTGCCCATCCTGCCATGAACGGTAGTGGCCGCAGCACGAGCTCCAGAAGAAGAGACGGAGGGCGGAGCACGCAATGACAGAGAGCTAGCTGTTGAGCTTAGGAGGTTGAACAAGAAGGTTAGGAAGCTCGAAGATCAAGCACAAATACCCATTTGCAATTACTTTTGGGCATTTGTATGTATGGTAATTGCACTGGGTGTAATGTTGAAATTGTATGGAAAGGCATGAATTATGCAGGAATTTGTAAGCTTGAAATTGTATGAGAAATTCAACTTGTTTAAATGTTGGTCAAAGTTGTTTAATTGTTGAAAAAAGGGAGAAGAAATGACCAACATTTAAATATGTTGAAAGAAGGGAGAAGATATGAGAAATTCAGAAACTTTGATCAATGAAATGCAGCTCTCTGCTCTGCCTTTCTGCAAAAAAAAAAGGTTTTCTCTATGGGCCAAATTCAGAGCCGAGAGCCAAGTGCTGGCTAGACTAATGGGCCAAATGCATCCAATTAGGCCCATTCGGGGGTGGGCAAATGAGATGTCTTGCGTGTTTTTCTGTTTTCTGTTCTGATTTAGTTTAGGCAGTAAATCATTTTATTTAATTCTAAAATATTTTGTGGTAGCTAATTGAATTATTCCACAGCCAAACAATTAAGTTCAGAATTTTTTTGGAGCTGCCAAATATTTAATACCAATTTAATTACTCCAATTCAAATACATCGTGATTTAAATCAAAGACAAAAATGTCATGGAAAATGTGCCTCAGCTCTGGTTGAGGTTTACACCTGGTGCCAAAGTTAATGAACATTTTTTAAGGGCATTACATTGAGAAAAAAATAATTTGTCTAAAAAAATGAAGGGTGGAAAATGCACAAAAAATTGGTGCGGCTGGGACTCGAACCCAGGACCGCGTGGTTTTGTGGCATTTAGGGCTGCACTGGTAACCGCTAGGGCAGATGGAAAGACTTTGACATGAATAGGGAAGGAAACTATACATAGTGAGACCGTGACTTGGTTTAGGGTTTAAAAACGCATGTTTGTAGCGAATGTTTGCACACGCGTGACAGTGGTTTTCCTTTGTTTTGTACTGAACTTTTGGAGGGTTGGAAACGGATGTTTGCACTGCCACATGATTCTGGTTAGAGTGGCACTTGGTTTAGGGTTTAAAGGGAATAAATGTGCATGTTAGTTCATGACTCGGTTTAGGGAGGAAATGATATCTTTGGGCACGGACAGTTTTGAACACACATAATAACTTAGATAGATAAGATGCAACCCACCGTACCCTTACATAGATGGGTACCCTACATAGATAAGTCCAGGGACACAACACGACACGGCACGCATGACATAGAAAAGCAACTAAATAAAAACGATAAAACTAAAACATGACGAGCTTGACGAACAACTTCACTCCGGGCTCGCACCCCTTCTTGAACATCTTCATCTTGACCTTTCTTCCACCTTGGCCGCGACCCTTCACCACCGTATTCAACTTCACTCCTCCTCCTCGTCGTAGGGAAGGGAGTGCATCTGGTTTTTGGTGGGGAAGATGCACTCGTAGTTGGTGAAGATGTTGTACACTGTGAACATGGACTCGTCGCCGCACCAATACACTTGGCCGAGGAGCTCGCGTGCATCAAACGGGTTGGCGAAGGTGACCGTGAGCAGTAGGAGGATGCCGGCGCGGTCACGAACATCGTTGAGGGTGAACACACTACAAGAAATATGTCAACTTGCGACCATCACTATTGGTCACTGAATGGTCATTGTTTTTCATTTGCGACCTTTTTGCGACAAAAAACAGATGGTCAAAAGCTGGCCGTCGTAAACTGAAATTAACGACCTTCTTTGTGATATGTAAAAGGTCGTTGGTTCCACGACCAAATTTTTGGTCACTAGCAGCCTTCCCAGGCCACGTAGGATCCAGCGTGGCAAGCTGACGTGGATAAGAATCAGCCCGGTCCAATTCGGTGTTTTACATGGGCCGAGCCCATTAATTCAGCCCATTTATATATTTTTTCCTATAAATTTTTGTCAGCTTCATGGACCAAGCCCAACATTGCAGCCTTTTTATTTTTGGGCCACGGCCTTTTATTGTTTATTGATTTTCTATTTTTAGCCATTATATATTCAAGCTGGTCCCACTAGTCAGATGGGTCCCACTTGTCATGATCATCTCTCAAATTGGTCCCACATGTTAGAAATGTACAAATTTGACAGATTATTTTCATAAGTGGTCTCGTTGGTCAAGTTTCCATTTCACAAGTTTTCAAATCACATACATAATCAAAAATAACAAATAACATTCATCAAAGATACCACTAAATAAATCTATTACAATCTTTACAACACATATGCTACAATATGCTACTCTTCACTGACTAGGACTTGACGGCTTCACACTTCACGGCTTCACACTTGCTTCACACTTCACACTTGAGCTTCTGTAAAATAGGAACAACCACAATTTTAAATCTCAATTGCAGTATAGGCCATATACAGAAGCAGTTCAAAGTTGAAGCAACATCAAGTAAACAGACGCGCACAGAAACATAGGAGTCAAAATGCAGTATAGGCCCAGGACAAGGACATTCCTATTATCAAATCAACACACATAATGTGGATGTCTCATGTGAGCATCATGTTGTGGTTTTATTAAACAATGATACAACAACAGAATACAATATCTTCAATGCGAATTACGGTACTTGTAGCAAAATAGTTTGAAACAACAACTACGCAATACATTATAACGAGAGTAAGCTTGAATCAAACAGAAAAAGGAACACTTTCGAGTTTAAAAGTTAAAACGTTTGCAAGATATCCCAACTCGCAAGTTCAAGAGGCATAATTCAGAAACTTGCATCAGGGCACTCTATAATAATAATAAGAGTAGCATTCGACTAGACACACGAAACAGCGACACAAAATAATTATATACCTTCAGCTCTGCTCACAGCTTCTCTGCTCATAACAGTTACACCTGCCATTGGAGGAGTCAAAAGATGAAGTATTAGATCACAATATTTGCATCTTTCCCACTGAGACTAGACCACATATCAGTAACTCGAATCACAAAGTATATCCATAACACCATATAATAGTCCCAGAACTCCCAATACTGTTTAAACATGTGACAACATGTTTATTTTCAAATGAAGTGTACATGAACAATTAATCTATAAATAGCAGGTACAATACAATTCTACTCTGGATACATTATTGCAGTAACCTCATTACAAGCACCCATACTCTCAAATTCAGTATCCAGTCTCAAATTCTTCAATATCGAGTTGCTAACTGAAACAAGTTCAGTTGAAAGCAGAGCAGATAACAAGAAACAGAGCTGCTTGCTGTCTGGGCTGACCGCCTACATGCGAGAAAGCAAAAAACACATTTACTCGAAACATCTTATAATTCACAACAAATTCGAGACTGACACAATTAATTTTACAGCATATAGAGATTTCACAATCAAAGTTCATGATGCTAGGCAGCTAGCTATCAAGATGAAAACAACATGTAGCAGATACAAGCATACCAGGCAAGATGGCTAGGTGCTTAGTAAGATCATCTACTGTTCAGCAGGAAGATGGGTCATGAACAAATATTACCTCCCTGATTTCATCCATCGTGTGGGACTTGAGGTGAACCTTGGTGAAGGTCTGCAGGTTGAGGCCAAGCAGGTCGAGGACCCGCACGTAGCCATCGCTCCTCATGCCCAGGCTCAGCTCCGGCGCCATGTGCCGCAAGACGATCATCCTGAGAAGAGAAGCACAGACAGAAGGCGGTCGTGAGTGGGTACCAAGGGGAAAAACAGAAGCCAAAACCAAGAATTGGATGATTTAGTATAAAGGAAATAGCTCAGCATTCAAATATTTCTAATAAGATTGTGCACTAATCCAACACGATATACAAAAGGTGTCCTCATAGCTTTACTAATACGTGGGAGTATGGATAGTGGGGTATAGACACAAAAGCAATCCATTGTCATGTTCTAGGAACTGACTATTAGAGTACATGCTCAGGACATAAGTGGAAGCAGAAGAATATAATGAGATGTCACCATACGTATGTGCATAATAATTGTACGTATATAATCTAACTTGATTTCTTTCTTAAAAAAATTCTTATCAACATGGCTAGACACTATATAGATGGTCTACTCTGGTATGTAGGTACATGTGCAGGAGATTGTCTAATTAGGACTGAAAGCACATCTTAAGCAAATTGAATATCATCTTACTGTTATAACTGTGTGTTTATAAACCACATGGCAGGCACCTATCATTTTGCACATGCACACACCAACAGAAACAAAACAAGCAGATTGGAAGGCTTGCTGCACATCCTGTGCAGGGGCATCGCCGTAAACAAACTTGTAGACTAACTTGATATGCAAAAGAAGATACATCTCCCATGTTCAGCAATCAGGATCAACCATAAGCTTTCACTAATCCTACATCAGTAAGCTTTTACTACTCCTGTTGCTAGTGTTCTAAACCAACAGAGCAATGCTATAGGAGTAGAAAAGAGAACTAGAGGTAGGAGAGGGAGCCGCTCACCGGAGAGCTTGTGGTCACCGCCATACACAGCCGCCGTCACGCTAGTCACCTCAAGGAGCACCGCTGCGCCGGAGATGCCACCAGACATGCGCAAGAGCAGAGCACCTGCTGCATCCAAATCCAAATCGAACAAGAACAAAAAATTAGGAATGGTTGCAACCATGCTTTTCAAGGCACACAATAGAAAAAATCGCAAAGAATGAGACGACGCCTTTCCTGATCTGCTTCCCGTACTTGGATCCAATGTTGGCTGTGTTCTGTGTTGAGGAGCTCAAGTTCAATGTGTAGCCATAGTATCCACAGCTGCCAGTAAGAAACAAACAACACACATCATCAAACTGGACATAGATGTTTTACATACAAACCTAAAGCTACCGTCCTACTTTTTTAACAGGAACGTCGTGTGGTATATAAATGACAGTTTGGTGCTCTCCGTACGTCTTTACAAGTTCAAATCATGTCCTAGAGTATTTATTTATGTGTAACTTCACCGGTCGATGTTAATCTGCAGCTGCCATGCACACATCCGCCGGACCTAGATGCTAGGATCTGTAGACTACATCTATCCCTGATGCACCTACATGCATGGGCTGCTGGCATTGAAGGTTTCGCATAATCCACCAATATATATCCCGCTTCAAATGAACACACAAATGCAAGATATTCTACTCTTCACGCAAGAAGTTTCTCCTGCTATACGAATGTGATCTACGGCAAGTTAGCAGGTATGTTCTATAATCCACCAAACACAGCCTCAACTATTGGTTCTGTTCTGACCCAAATAAAGCAGCGGGGACAACAAGTCGCAGCAGCTGAGGGGAGTTGGTGAACCTGTAGGCGACGTCTTTGGCGGAGTAGCAGCCGTCCAGGTCGACGGAGCAGAGGAGCGCCGGCGTTTGTCACCGGCGTCCTCGAGCCGCTGCGCTCGTCCCGGACCGGCGACTGTAGGGTGCGGCGCGCTGCTCCCGTATCCTACAGGAGGAGCCTCCCAGGTCGCAGATCTGGCGGCCCTCATCGTCGGCCGGCGCTGGATCCATCGGCGAACGAAACCCTAACGACGGGAGATGGCCGCGCTTGGCCGCTGGAGGACGCACGCGCCGAATCTCACCGGACAGGAGGGAAGAGCGGAGCGTCGGGGTCACGTTGGTGTGATGGGCGCCGTCGATTCCTGCCGGAGTTCGCTGGGATCGGGCGCTGTTGGTGGCGGCGGCGAGATGGGGCCGAGGGAGGAGTGCGGGAGAGAGATGGGGACGAGGGAGGTGTGCGGGGCTGTGGGCCAGGCTTCGTGGGGTGAGAGGGTGAGGCTGTTTTTTTTAGACAAAGAGGGGGGTGAGGGAGAAAGGCTGCCGTCGGATCCGGGAGCATCCGACAGCATTTGAGGCACGATCCGTGTGACATGCCCATGAACCAATCAGAACCCAGTACACATTATGACCATCTAAAATTGGTCGTCATCGACTAAAAATAAGGTATTGAATCATATAAACTGTTTTATGATATGAGAAATTGAAAAATAAATAAAAACATTCTCATTGTGTCACCAAATGTGACCTAGTTTTTAGGAAAACTAATAAACATGGAATTGGAATAAGACAAATATATTTTAAAAAGTGTTATGAGAAATGAGTTTTTAGGAAAAAAATCATTTTCTATTTTCGAAGTGCAAAAAATGTTTTTTTGAAGAATCTACCAAATATTTGTTTCAAAATGGCACCACTCCATTTTCCAAAACAATAAGACATCATTTTATGTACAGTTGACCAAAGCATAACATGTAAAATGCTTTCGATCCAACTCTCATCAAAAAGACAAATTATGTTTCAAAAAAGAATCTTCTACTTTTTCACATGAAAAAGTCAAAAAAATGATCTCATATTGTGCACAAAGGTGAATCTTGGAACGGCAAACAATGTTGCCTAAGCAAACTTTCATCTTCTTTGGATGCAAAATTCATTTTTCATTTTTCGAGTGCCCAAAATGAGATTTTTGTGAAGGACCTACCATATATTTGTTGTAAAATTGGACCGAATCTATTTTCTAAAATACTATGAAATATTTAATGCACAATTGACCAAATAGTTGGGTGTCAAAATTTTTGATCCACCTCTGGTGAAAAAAAACAAATTTCCGCTGATTCAGCAGGAAGCGGGTCAAATTTGGACTGCAGCTGCCTCATAGTTTGCTCTTTATTTTTTCTAAAAATCATTTATAGGTACATAAGTACCTATTTAATCAAAGAAACACCAAAAAAATTCCAAGATTCAACCACTAGCTAGGAACGGTCATTCCCGCCGTTTTAACCGCATTTTGAAACAGGCATAAAAAATTAAAAAAACAAAAAATTCGAAAACCTTCGCATTGTGTCATTACATGTGACCAAGTTATCAGGAAAAATAATAAACTTGTAATACGGCAATTATTTAAAAAAAGTGTTCTCAGAAATGTGTTATCATGCGTGAAGATTCATGGCTTTCAAGCCAAATGATCAATCTTATGGCCACATTCATGGCATAGTTTGTTCAAATGATCCAATATTGTACACAAGGGTGCATCCTGGAATTCCAAACAATGTTTCCTAAGGGAGTTTTCATTTTCTTTGCACAGAAATTTCATTTTCCATTTTTTGAGTGCCCGAAATGAGTTTTTTTGTGAAGGACCTACCATATATTTGTTGCAAAATTGAACCAAATCTATTTTATAAAATACTAGGCCATATTTAATGCATAATTGACAAAATGGTTGGTTGTCAAAAGTTTTTATACACCTCTCGTGAAAAAGATAAATTTCCGCCGATTCAGTAGGAAGCGGGTCAAATTTGAACTGCAGTTGCCTCATAGTTTGCTCTTTATTTTTTCCAAAAGTCATTTATAGGTACATAAGTATCTATTTAATTAGAGAAACATCAAAAGTTTCCGAGATTCAACCACTGGCTAGGAACGGTCAAGCCCGCCGTTTTGACCGCATTTTGAAACGGGCATAAAAAATAAAAAAAAAA
Organism: Thinopyrum elongatum; assembly: GCA_011799875.1. Lineage (NCBI taxonomy): Eukaryota > Viridiplantae > Streptophyta > Magnoliopsida > Poales > Poaceae > Thinopyrum > Thinopyrum elongatum. Next base: position 37,465,349 of record CM022303.1, on the reverse strand, counting down.
TAAAAAAATGGAAAACCTTCGCATTGTGTCATTATATGTGACCAACTTGCCACGCAAAAAAATAAACTTGTAATACGGAAATTATTTTAAAAATGTGTTCTAAAAAATGAGCTATCATGCGTGAAGATTCATGGCTTTCAAGCCAAATGATCAATCTTATGGCCACATTCATGGCATGGTTTGTTCAAATGATCTCATATTGTGCACAAGGGTGCATCTTGGAATTCTAAACAATGTTGCCTAAGGGAGTTTTCATTTCTCTGCACGGAAATTTCATTTTCCATTTTTTGAGTGCTGGAAATGAGTTTTTTTTGTGAAGGACCTACCATATATTTGTTGCAAAATTGGACCAAATCAATTTTCTAAAATACTATGCCATATTTAACATACAATTGACCAAATTGTTGGGTGTCAAAAGCCTTGATCCACCTCTGGTGAAAAAGACAAATTTCCGCCGATTTAGTAGAAAGCGGGTCAAATTTGAACTGCAGTTGCCTCATACTTTGCTCTTTATTTTTTCCAAAAATCATTTATAGGTACATAAGTATCTATTTAATCAAAGAAACATCAAAAATTTTCCAAGATTCAACAACTAGCTAGGAACGGTCAAGCCCGCCGTTTTGACCGCATTTTGAAAGAGGCATAAAATATTCAAAAAAAATCAAAAAATTGGAAAACCTTGGCATTGTGTCATTATATGTGACCAAGTTACCAGGAAAAATAATAAACTTGTAATACAGCAATTATTTTAAAAAAGTGTTCTCAGAAATGAGCCATCATGCGTGAAGATTCGTGGCTTTCAAACCAAATGATCAATCTTATGGCCACATTTATGGCATAGTTTGTTCAAATGATATCATATTGCGCACAAGGGTGCATCTTGGAAATCCAAACAATGTTGCCTAAGGGAGTTTTCATTTTATTTGCATGGAAATTTCATTTTCCATTTTTTGAGTGCCGGAAATGAGTTTTTTTGTGAAGGACCTACCATATATTTGTTGCAAAATTGGACCAAATCTATTTTCTAAAATAGTAGGCCATATTTAATGCACAATTGACAAAATGGTTGGTTGTCAAAAGTTTTTATACACCTCTCGTGAAAAAGACAAATTTCCGCCGATTTAGTAGGAAGCGGGTCAAATTTGAACTGCAGCTACCTCATAGTTTGCTCTTTATTTTTTTTAAAAATCATTTATAGGTACGTAAGTATCTATTTAATCAGAGAAACATCAAAAGTTTTCGAAGATTCAACCACTAGCTAGGAACGATCAAGCCCACCGTTTTGACCGCATTTTGAAACGGGCATAAAAAATTCATGGCATAGTTTGTTCAAATGATCTGATATAGTGCACAAGGGTGCATCTTGCAATGACGAACAATGTTTCCTAAAGGAGTTTTTATTTTCTTTGGACAAAAAATCAATTTTCCATTTTTAGTGCCCAAAATGAGGTTTTTTTGTGAAGAACCTACCATATATTTGTTGCAAAATTGGACCAAATTAAATTTCTAAAATACTAGGCCATATTTAATGTACAATTGACCAAATGGTTGCGTGTAAAAAGTTTTTGATCCACCTCTCGTGAAAAAGACAAATTTCCGCATATTCATTTTCCATTTTTCGAGTTCCCAAAATGAGTTTTTTTGTGAAGAACCTAACAAATATTTTTTGTAAAAATAACTTCTCCATTTTTCAAGAATATTAGACCACATTTTACGAAGAAATTTGTGTACATTAGAAACATTTTTTATAGATATTAAACGGTTTTTAGTTACATCATTAACATTTTTAATAAATATTTTGATGTCTAATATTTTGAACACATGTCTAAATTTTTTAAGACACATTGGACATATTGTTTATATATGTTTAACTTTTTTCAAATACATGATTAACATATTTTCATATATTCCCAACAAAAAAACATCTTTTCATACATACGTTTTGATGTCTATGTTTGTTTTTACACATTGTACATTTTTGTATACATATTAAACATTGTTGATATTGGTTAGAAAAATTTAAATACATGAAAAATTTGTTATTTTCCCATTTTCGTTGGCCAAATATATGTTTTTTTTGAGTAATATGAGGGCATCCCAAATTTCTTCGTGGATGGGCCGAGGCCTACATGGCACACATTTAAAAAAAAAGAAGGTGGCCTCGTTCCACCGAGGCCCAAGCCCACTTTAGCGACACCTTAAGTACCAATGCATCCACGTTCACAACCTCACGACCATTTATATTGGTCGTAATCAGGTAGAAATAAGGTCGTCGACCACTCTTGTCTACTTTATGACCATTTGGTGTAAGGCAATTTCAGGGTTTGAGCCCTTCCAAGCGAAATGGCCGTGGATTTACGACCAATTCAGCCGGGGTCACTGAGAGAAGGTCACAAGTTGACATATTTCTTATAGTGACATCCTAGGCGAGCCCCGTTGGAGGTGGGCATAGTCGGCTCTGAGGAAGGCACGGGCTAGCTCGTCGGACCCCCTCCACCTGGAAGTCGCCCACACACGGAGCTCCCTCTCCACGAGCACGACCGGTGGGTAGCGCACCTCCGGCACGACAGGCGGACGAAGGAAGGTCGGCCCGTTGTACTGCATCTTCACTTGGTGCTTGGGGTTCTTGGAGAGGATGGAGGGCTCGATCGCTTGGGTGTTTGAAGTTGGAGAGAATGGATCTGGCTTGGGTGGCGAGTGGGAGAGGAAGAGAGGCATATAAATAGGCGAATCCGGGCGAACGGTCCAGTGGGAGAGGAAGAGAGAAGGGATGCGAACGATGCGTGTGTGAATCCGGGCGCGTGCGTGTGTATCCGGGCACCGAAACAATAGGGCTGCTGTTTGACCGGGGGCGCGTGCATCTGAATCACTGCGTAATCTAAATCAATGCGTGCATGGCCACGTCGCTCGCCTCCTGCGCATGCATGCCCACGTCCGCCTCCCGCGCATGCATGCCCACGTCGCCGCACTTCCCATGCATGCAGGCCTGGAAAGGCTGAGACGGGCATTAAGAACGCTCACCGGCCCGGACAGCGAGACGGCCCAACGGTCCATCCAGCGCGCCCAGTACGTGTTGAGAAAAAAAATCGCCCAGCCAATCAGATTGCATCTCGCGGATCACCCTCCTCGTCCGCGCAGATTCCTTCTAGAAGGGTTAGATCTACGGTCCTTGTTCAGCGCTAGGGTTAGATGGACGGTCCTTGTTCAGCGCTAGGGTTAGCGGAGTTTGGGAGGGGTTTAGAGCAGTCAAAGATAGGTTTGACCAGATTTCAAATGAGCATAATAAATTAAATTAAAATAAAAAATGAAAAACCTGCGCACATAGTCTTCTTATGTCATATACTAACGATTTATGTTGATAAACAAGGTCTACATACATTGAAACGAAAAGTTCATGTGTCTCATGTGATGTCTCAAACTCTCTTGTATGAAATGAAGAAAAGTGTTTTGGCGAAATGAACATGAAAATTTCAAAAACCTCACCACAGCTTCATTTTGGAGTGACTAAGAAGGATCCAGGCTTAGTTTTTCATTTTCATGTTTAAACTTGTTTAAATGTTGGTCAAAGTTAGGTTTGACCAGAATTCAAATGGGCATAATAAATTAAAAAAAAATCAGAAAAATGAAAAACCGGCGCACATAGTCTTCTTATGTCATATACTAGTGATTTAAGTTGATAAACAAGGTGTACATACATTCAAATGAAAAATTCTGACGTATGAAGTGAAGAGAAGTGATTTGGGGTTTGGAACATGAAATTTTCAAAAACCTCACCACAGCTTCATTTTGGAGTGACTAAGAAGGATCCAGGGTTAGTTTTTCATTTTGATGTTTTAGACTTGTTTAAATCTTGGTCAAATTTAGGTTTGACCAGAATTCAAATGAGCAAAACAAATTAAAAAAAAAAAAACAGCGCACATAGTCTGTATATATAGAATATATGTGTAGGAAAGTTGTTTGGCTGATTTAGACAATGTCAAAAAAAACCTTGCTTAGAAATGAGGCCGTTTACCCTATCTTTGGAGCTCTTTTTAGCACATTTTTCATGAATATGAGTTTACCCTACCAAAGTTTCGACAGAATTGCAACATCCAAATACCATGTCAAATTTGAAGTTCTAACATAGGTCCAACATCATTCAAACATAGTTCTAACATAGGTCCAACATCATTCAGCAGAAATACAACATTATTCATAATGTTTCATAATTATTCATAAATAGCGTTGGGGCTTCTGTTTGATCCTTGAGTTTCTTGCCATCACTTTGCTCCTCGTGCACCTTGTGCTCATTGCTTCTTCTCTTCTCCTCTTGGTTGTCGGTACCTTGCGCGTCTTCTTCAAACCTACCGCAGAGCTGTACAAAACATAAAGGGTAATGAGATCATGTCAAGTGATAAATGTACAGTAGTATTTGCAAGATTTACATACCTAGCAGAACTCACAACGACAGAAGGTTGGTCACCATTTGGAGCCTCACTTGGATCATCATTTGGAGCCACACTTGGTGAAAGATCGAGGATGTCGCCTACAGGGGGGGGGGGGGTGAATTGGCGCTTTAAAATAATTACGGTTTAGGCTTGAACAATTGCTGAATAAACCTAGCGGTTAATTTGTCAAGCACAAAACCTACAACAACTAGGCTCACCTATGTGCACCAACAACTTATGCTAAGCAAGATAGACAACTAAGTGATAGCAAGATATATGACAAGAAATAATATGGCTATCACAAAGTAAAGTGCATAAGTAAAAGGGCTCGGGTAAGAGATAACCGAGGCACGCGGAGACGACGATGCATCCCAAAGTTCACACCCTTGCGGATGCTAATCTCCGTTTGGAGCGGTGTGGAGGCACAATGCTCCCCAAGAAGCCACTAGGGCCACCGTAATCTCCTCACGCCCTCGCACAATGCAAGATGCCGTGATTCCACTAAGGGACCCTTGAGGGCGGTCACCGAACCCGTACAAATGGCAACCCTTGGGGGCGGTCACCGAACCCATACACTTTGGCAACCCTTGGGGGCGGTCACCGGTACCCATCAAATTGCTCGGGGCGATCTTCACAACCTAATTGGAGACCCCGACGCTTGCCCGGAGCTTTACACCACAATGATTGAGCTACGAACACCACCAACCGTCTAGGGCGCCCAAGCTCCCAAGAGGAACAAGCTCAAGGGTACCAAGCACCCAAGAGTAATAAGCTACTCAACTTCACTTCCACGTATCACCGTGGAGAACTCAAACCGATGCACCAAAATGCAATGGCAAGGGCACACGGAGTGCCCAAGTCCTTCTCTCCCAAATCCCACCGAAGCAACTAATGCTAGGGAGGAAAACGAGAGGAAGAACAAAGAAGAGAACACGAAGAACTCCAAGATCTAGATCCAAAGGGTTCCCCTCACATAGAGGAGAAAGTGATTGGTGGAAATGTGGATCTAGATCTCCTCTCTCTTTTCCCCCAAAAACTAGCAAGAATCCATGAAGGGATTGAGAGATAGCAAGCTCGAAGAAGGTTAACAATGGGGGAAGAACACGAGCTCAAATGATTGGGTTCATTGGGGAAGAAGACCCCCTTTTATAGGAGGGGAGAAATCCAGCCGTTATCCTCACAGCCCGCACCGAGTGGTACTACCGCTCCAAGGAGCGGTACTACAGCTATGGCGGTGGAAGCCCTTTGAAAAAAAACAGCAAGGAGGCAAAACGCCGGTAGAACCGCCGGAGCGGTACTAATGCTAAGGGTAGCAGTACTACTGCTTGTGAGCGGTACTAAAAAAAACATCCGTGCCTACCACCGCTGGACTTAAGACGAGTTTTTGGTTCGGAGCGGAAGTAGCCACGGAAGTAGCCGCGGTAGTACTGCTCCAAGCGGTAGTACCGCTCCCAAGAGCGGTAGTAAAAAATTACATCCCCTCCAAGCGGTAGTACCGCTCACATGAGCGGTAGTACCGCTGCAGCCTTTTTAAGGACACCAAAACTGACACAACTTCTGCAAACGGACTCCGAATTCAACGAAACCAAGTTTGTTTGAAAGCTAGCAACAAGGGCTAACACAATCTTGATAGAAATAACAATAAGAAGAAAATTAGAAAAGGCCCATAAGAAAAAGGTGAGAACCCTTCCTCGAATAAGACCGGTAAAACCTTTAACACCTGAAACGCAATAGAAGAAGCATGTGAACTCCGTTTTCGATGAACTCGAGCTTGTCAAGAAGATGACCATAAGCTCCAAATCTCACAAGGAGAAAACCAAACAAGAACCAAGAAAGATGATGCAAGCATGCAATGGTTTGAGCTCTCTACGAACGATACGATCAAGCTACTCACTTGAGAGCCCCCCTTGATAGTACGGCAATCGATCCTATAACCCGGTCTCCAAACTACCACCATGAGACCGGTAAAATAGAGAGCCTATCAAGGCCAAACCTTTGCCTTGCACAAAGTCCACTTGAGCTAGATGTAGACGATCTTGACTTCCTCAAGTAGGACCACCTTTCTTGATTGTGTTGGCTCGGTGAAGACTAGTAGATTGCTCCCCCATACTCCACAATGGGTGAGCCACTCTTCTGCACATCTTCACAAGTCCATTGTCACCACAATGGACGGCAATCTTCAAGCACTTGATCTCTTCGTGATGCATCACTTGAACGTGCACACCGCAACCTAACCCCACAAAGAACTCTCACGAAGACCATGGGTTAGTACACAAAGCGTAATTGACAATGCTTACCATACCATGGGATCACTTGATCCCTCTCGGTACATCTTCTACGCTTTGTGTGTTGACCAACTTGATTCACTCTTTGACTTAGTCTTGATCAACCTTGAATCTTTCCAACTCTCTTCATTTGGATGATGTCTTGAAGGTAGATATGAATGATCACACACTCTTCTTCTTCAAGACATGCTTGCAATAAGCTCAACACTCACATGACCAATCTTTGGATAATTCCGTAATAGCACCTTGGTCAACTCATAAACTCCTTGAAACCAACACATGGACTTCAAGAAATGCCTATGGACAAATCCTTCAAATATAACTCAATGCAACCATTAGTCCATAGAGAATGTCATCAATTACCAAAACCACACATGGGGGCACCGCATGTCCTTTCACTTGGATCACTATTTGGGTCCTCACTTGGATCACCATTCGGAGCCTCACTTGAATCTTCATTTGGAGGATATTTTGGATCATCGTCAAAATCATACGGCTGTTGACCATCATCATTTGGAACCTCGTCAAAATCCTTATCTGATGCAACCGGCTGTTGACCATCATTTTCATCATCTGTTGTGGCAACCGGCTGCTGACCAACATTTTCATCGAAGCCTTACTCGAAACACTCTCCGATCGCTGGATCTACTGTGTTATCACAATACTTACCGAAATGACCAGACCCACCACACCTTGTGCACTTACGCTTCCTCGCTCCAAGTCCAGCTCCTTCGCTGCGAGATCTAATTCGACTCTTCCTTGGTCTACCTACTGCTCTCTTCAGAACTGGAGCGCAAAGCTTGAATCCAGGGTCTACTATGTCCCATTGTTGTTTTCCCTCCATAGCAGGCAAGGCAAACACATATGTGGCTTTGAACCTTACAACAGAGTAGTAATCATGCACATACTGCTGTATGTTTCATCCTGGACCTGAGAGAGAAGTGATGAAAAACAAGGCATGAATGCATGTCAACCCAGTTATCTGCCATTGCCTACCACTGCAAGTTCTAGCTTCTAAATCCACTGGATATCTCCATTCCCTCTTCTCTTTATCCAAATATGATATCTCTGCTGTGGTACCTGAGCAAAGAGTCATGTTCATTTCCAAGCCTGTTGTTTTCTGCTTCAGTTCATTCATCACGACAGGGATGATATTGTGGCCCATGAATTTTGCCTCGGCTATTCCTGCATGATAATGAAATTTCTGCATGTATTCTATCCTTATCCTGTCAAGCAAATCCACCACATAATGACCCTTTAGTTTCCGGATCGTTGAGTAGAAAGACTCTGCTAGATTATTGTGCACATAGTCAACTTTGCTCAGTTCACTGAATTGGCTTCTGGCCCATAACTTGGAGTGGTGTGTTTCCAAGCATTCCTTCACTTTGGGATTCGTGTATAACTGCCTCAAGTGGTAATTGTGCTTCTTCATGCTGCAAGTCAAAGATGCTGGCCATAAATTGTCGGTATACACATTTCCTTTATATTTCTTCACAAAATTTGCAGCAAGGTGACGCATGCATTCCCTATGCTCTACTCCAGGGAACACATTGTCCACGGCCACTTCTAAACCTTTGCAGGCATCTATATGAATTACCAACCCATTGGGATGTGCAATAGCCCGGCGTAGATTATGCAAAAACCAAGTCTAGCTCTCCTCAGACTCTGTCTCCAGCACACCGTACGCAACAGGAAATACGAAACTATGTGCATCAACTGCACAAGCAGTTACTAACTGTCCTTTAAACCTCCCTGTGAGAAAAGTAGCATCAATAGCCAAATACGGCCTGCAGCCTGCCAAAAAACCCTGGCGACAAGCCTCAAAGCAGACAAAAACCCTCCTAAATCATTCCTTGGTCTTTGTCACTCCTCTGAATGTGTACTCCACAGTGTGGTGGTCAATATCTACAATACTACCTGGGCTGGTCCTCTCCACTTCACCTTTGAATGAATACAACAATTGAAAACTTTCCTGCCAGTTACTATAAATAGAATCCATAGAATGTTGTTTACCATTGAACAACCTCATGTATGGTAACTCTATCTTGAACTTGTCTTTGATGTTCTTCTGCAATTCCTTTGGACCCACTTGCTGGTTTTCTTTCACCCACTTCTTTACTTCTTCCGCCACTCATCTTGACTTGGCTCTACTGATTGTATCCTTCCTAAGGGTTGATTCCTGGCATGTGTGCTTAAAAGGGTTCACTTTGACCTGAACATTCGTGCTATTTTGCATTTTAGATGCGAGCATCCTCCATGGACAACCCTCAGTCAGACAGTGCACTCTGTAACGTAGTTGATCGCTCTTGTCAACTTTGAAAGTACGTTCTACCTTGATGCAGTATGTCACAAGTGCATTTCTGCACTCACTCATGGATGCAAAAACGGTACCTTCTTCCATATGAGGGTTCAAAGGGTCCCATTCAACAGCTGCAAGGTCTTCGTCCTGACGCACCGCGTCATCATCCACACGGACATCATTGTCAGCCTTATCTTGGTTTTCAGCCCGAGGTGCCCGTCGTAAATTCTGAATAACATCATAATATAGATTCTCTTCATCAACCACAGAATCATAGGCATCAGGCTCCACTTCAAGGGGGACCCTACTGCCGGTGCCCATGCTTGTCGAGCCACCACGTCGCCGTGCACTAACTGAACTGTTCTGGCTAAAGCCGCCATTACGACGACTTGGTTCTGCCCGAGAAGGTGCACCCGCCATCCTAGGTCCAAATGCCTACTCAAGCACATCAATTTGCAGCCTCACATGAAAATTCTCTTTCTCCTTATGCCTAGCAAACATGGTAGCCAGCTCTTTATTATTACTAACTGTCACCCATTTATTTTTCCCATCGTAGTATTTGTATTCCACTTTATCAAGCAAACCCCAAGGATATTGGCTGCAAATTACCTCCCCAAATTGTCTGAAACTCCAATTACAAGTCATTGGCAACATATACTCGAAACCTCCTTGGAATTTCTTCTTATTCTTTGCACTCGACATGTACCGGTCCCTTCTAATGTGCACCAAGAAAGCAAACCGCAATTCCATCCTAACCGACGAAAAACAGAGACGCAATCAGCACACCAATAGCTAAACTAACCGGGCAAACCAACTCGAATCGACTGTTGAAATGCACAACTAAGCTCAATCTAAACAGGAGGCGTGACTTACCCCTCGGGAACCCAATCGTGGACGCGGCAGATCCCCGGTTCGATGCCTGCCTCACCAAATACTCCGGGGTCACCGCCGCTCGCCATTTTGCTCTGGGGTTCACCCTCGTACTTCCTCTGTGTGCACCAGCCCCCCACATATCAGCGATCCGGCCGGGCGCACGGAAGGAGGCCACACTGCGGATCGAGCAGGCGGCGGGCGCCCCACCCGTGGCGTCGCAGGAAGGTGGCGGGCGGAGCAGGTAGCGGTGGAGCAGGACGGGTGGCGGCGGCGTAGGACGGCTGGGCGACGGACGGGACAGAGTGGCGTCGAGTGGCCCGGTTAGAACCCTAGGATTGATTTGGGGACGTTCTTGCGCGGTCCCACATGTAAGCTCCGGACCCACGTCCACGCGGTCCCACGTGTAAGCTCCGGACCCACTACCACTAACGCCAATAGACGGAATGGACTCAAAACTGCCCGTTTGGCCTCGTCATAGTAGTTGCGCACAGTCTAGGGGCAAAACTAAGCACGATTCGCAACTGAGGGCAAAACTGAGCACATAGACACCACTTAGGGCAAAAGGATAATTAACCCTTACTAAAACTGTATTTTGAAGGAAAACAATATGAAAATTCTCCGTCGTATAAATTTGTGAAGACTTTTAATGCATGTGGTGTGGCTATGCTGAAAAAATTTGGGTTGCTCTCCCATAATCAATATCTCTTTTCTTGATCCATAACAAGAAAGAATCAATTAGCATACCTGTTCACGTCCAGACGCATGCATACGTGTGTGTTTGTGCTCGGCCCCAGATAGCATTTCCCCTTGAATCGACTTGATCGTGCCGCCACCATCGTGAGTCTAGCGACCATGCGGCCACGCCGCTGCACTCCTGTCCCGTGGCACGCTTTCTGCCGCTGCCGTCGGCCGCCCACCGGTGTAGGCTAGCAACTACTATACGAGTATAGACATACTTTTAGTTCATCGTCATATTTCTCCTCATGCCGGTAATTGCACAACTATATCCATCTTTTACTGTAGTTATGTTGTTCTAAATCTTATAGACCGCCACCTGCATGGCAGTAGTGTCAGCAGGCGGTGCGCTGGTGAGATCGCACGAAGCATGAGGTCGTCACGGTTCTTGGCTTCTTGCTTCCAGAAGCTGGACGCCTACGTACACACACACAGGTATTAGGCCTCATATAATGCTAGGTGCTTAGGGAGGTGCTTAGAAAAATAAACCAGGTTTTTGTGAAGCACCGGTGTGAATTTCTATAGGAGAGACGCCCTAACTAAGCGCCTACCCTGTACAAATAAGCACCGGTGCTTAAGAAAAGTCTGATTTATTTCTTTAAGCACCTTCCATAAGCACCTTGCATTGTACAAGGCCTTATAATCTTGAATAATGCTATCTTTTTTAAAGGAAAAAAAATCATTAGTGCTTATTTGGTTTGGCCATGCTGGGTTTGATGTGCGTGAGATAGTAGATTGGAGTTAGGTTGGGCCAGATTTGGCCTGATATGCCTGAGATAAATTGAGTTACATTAAATCTGAGCCATCAAAAACTACTTAATTAATGTGGGTCCACCTAATCAAAGGCCAGATATTTCTGATTAATGTGGAATTTTCTAGCTAATTCCTCTATTTTTGAGCTGTTTTTTGCTTTTAGTAAATAAGTAGATAGATAAAGGGGCCTTACTAACCAAAATAGCAAATGTAAGAGACATTTGTAAATTATATACGTTTATGTATATAGAAACTACAGAACAATAGTAAGTGGACAGTCTTACATATGGAACAATAGTAAGTCCGAAGGCTGTCACATCTCACTTGCTGCCTAAAATATGTTCTTTTTTCACCAGAATGCAGATCTAACAGATTCTAGTGATTGAGTCCAGGGTCGCCCTCAAAACAAGATCATCCTTGCTTGAGTTTTTGTAGTATTTATTTGTAGTTTTTGTAGACTTGCCAAGTCATTCCTTCCTGCAGGCTGATCACACAAAAGTGTCCCCATATTGGAAGAGTGTTAATTCAGGGGCCAATTAACGGAATAATAGCAATCAAGATTGTTTTTACTAGAGAAAACATATATATCTACTTAAGGTTTTGTAGGCAGTAATTTTTCAATAACCTAGTTTGGCTCCCATGGTAGCGTTTCTGGTTTCTGCCATGGCAGCCGTTTTCTACGCCGTAGCGGCAAACCAGGTTCAGTTTGTTCTGTTAGCGTTTTTCGTCAGGTTAGTTAGCACTCAAGGCACGAGATGCATTATGTGCAATCCGTGGAGAGTTTATTGCGGCCATGGACTGCGTGCTCGATCGTGGGATGGTCCGATCCGGTAAGAGCTCCTGGGCCGCGGCATGATCTAGTTCTGTTGACAAATGAAAGGTGAAGAAAACAGAACAACAGCAACATTTGGGCTGCGCAAAATCTCTCTGTCTCTCCCTCTCTCTCTCTCGCTCTCTGTGTGTCACGTGAACTGAATTGAGTGTCGAGACGCTGCATGTAATAGCACATGCATGTCGAATATTAAACATGAAGAAGCACACCTCATTGTAATCAGCTGCAGCAGAAGCTAGAGCTGATTGTGGTGCACAAACATAGCATTTCAGGAAATCACCTGTTTGCTGCCACTGGTCGCCATCAGTGGCTGAACTTGCTACGCCTCCGGCAACCCGATCAGGGGGCTCTGACCCATGTTCTTTGCGTCTCTCTCTCTCTCTCTCTCTCTCTCTCTCTCTCTCTCTCTCTCTCTCTCTCTCTCTCTTTGTGTGTGTGTGTGTGCTGTGATCGGTTTACCGTTTGCTGCCTTTGGAGCGATGCAGGCTGCAGCTGAATTTAAGGAGTTGTAATCCAAGTATAAAATTACAGATAATGACCAAAAGCGAAAAGGTGTGACTACTCCTGGGTGTAGTACACCCGAGTTCGCAATTTTTTTTAAAAAGTGATAACACAGAATCGAAAAAATCTGAAATTATGAGACAACAATCTTTATCAGATGTTTGAGCTTCTTGCAAAATTTCAGCCAAAAATAACATTTGAGGAGTTCTCAAACACTGCACAAAACTTTGAACATTGATTTTTTTGCCGAGAGCTCCTCTATTGTTATTTTTGGCTGAAATTTTGCAAGAAGCTCGAGCATTTGATAAAGTTTGATGTCTCAAATTTTCAGATTTTTTCGACTTTGTTTGATCACGTATTTTCAATTTTTTGCAAACTCACACCCGAGAGTAGAAAATCCACTCTCGACCAAAAGCGCTGAGACTAAAGTATGCACAAGGCCTGCGTCGCATGAGCTTTCGCGTATATGATTTACCCTTTTTACGCTTTTGTGCAGGCATGAATTGTGCTGCTTCAAAACTCTCAAGTATTGTCTCTTGCTCTCAAGTAGACTTTAGCATGACGTAGGAGAGCTCCACTTTGCAAGTTTATCCAAGTTTCAAGGAAAAGGGATCTGTGAGCCGGATGTGGTAGAGGAAACTCTGTATTATCCGAACAAGGAAAGAGCTAAGAGCATCTTCAAACAACTTGGGCTAATAGGGCCCTTCATTTATCCACGGCTAATCCGCTTAACCCTATATGTCCGTGTAGGCAACTGTGTTAACCGAAGTTATCCGAACATGCATATAATTGATGGAGCTGGAGAGAGAAAAGAAAAAGAAAGGAAAGAGATAAAGTCATGTACAACATGACGGACTGCTCGAGACACACCCAGCACCCTCATTCTCCTTTCCACATATACGGGCTGGGCTTTAGGTTTGCAGACAACCTCATTTCCGTTCCACATATATGGCTGGGCTTTAGGTTTTGCAGACAACCGTACAAATGTGAACGATTTTAGAGTCTGGTTGGGTAGACTACTTTTCTCTCTCTCTTCTGTCCGGCGGCATGTTAGGACTGTGGCACCCGAACAATTTGGGGACAAAGTGGCGGGGGTGTTCAGTTGGAGATGCTCTTATATCCAACATTTTTGGTTCCATCTCTAGGCCAACCAACAAATACCCTCGTAATTGGCTCTTCTTACCAAGGTTTTTTATACCCTTTTTTTTGTCCCCTCTCCGTCCAGTTTCCTCACAAGCTCTGAAATATTAAAAAAAAATTGAATCTCATATTTTTTTTACAATTCACAATATACAATGGCGATGCTATTAAGAGAAGCTCCAACCATCCCACACTTCCCCCTATATGTCTTGGCGGACAGCTAGAACACCCCTCAGACGAAAAAAGCCACCCAGCAAACTCAGCCCATATGTCCGAGCTGTCCGACTCCCGTCAAACCCGCACATATTTGGGGCGGATTTGGGGATGCGTGGACGCACCCGCAACGTCGGACCTGATTGCATGGATTCATCCAAAATCCTCCAAATCGTCCCGAACTCTCGCCTGACTTGCCGTCTTTGTCTCACTTATGTCCTCGTCTGCATCGTCCTTCCCTAGCTCCGTTGCCGTCACCACTAGCCCCTGTCCCTCATGGAGTTCCTAACTGCATCTGTACGTCCTACTCCACTGGACGTACAGCTTGCCTGTCATGTGTTCGAAAAAATGTCAAGGCTGTTTTTTTACCTTCTTTTGCTCATTTGTAGGCAAATGATGGATTCATCGGCTGATGAGTTTACTCACCAGGAGTTGATGAGTTCAATTTCAAGGAGCTTATCGGTCTGTTCGATTCGGACATTGATGACGAAGAAGATGCTACCTTAATGGTGATTTTGCACATCCTTGACGAAGTAGGGAAGAAAGAGGACCATGTTGTCAACTTCAAGGGTTCGATGTCGACCATGATAATTCTTGCCTGTGATAGGGTAAAGGGCCAATGGATATCTATAACGATTATTTCAAACATGACCCGATATTCCATGTGGTTTTTTCTGGTGATGCTTCCAGATAAGCATTACTTTCTTTTTATGCATAGTGCATGTTGTGAAGGGATATGATCCTTACTTCACACCGAGGAAGGATTTTTGTGGCCAATTGTCACCCTCACATACGCATAAATGCATAATTGCTCCGTGGATGCTTACATATGTTACAATCGGAGATGCCGTTGATGGGTTGTCTAGATGGTGAAATCTTCCTATACACTCGTGAAGGTGTTTGAACCGGAATACATGAGAGAACGAATTGGCAAGGACACAAAAAAGTTATTGGCAATTGGAGCAGCAAGAGTTTTTTTAAGTATGCTTGTTTCAGTCGATTGTATGTGTTGGTGATGGAAAAACTGGCCAGCAGGTTTCAAAAAAGTTATAGGCAGTCTGGTTATAGAGATAAACATGACAAAGTAGGCCTGTCCACGCGGTTGGTGCAGCTTGTCCCTTCCTATAGCTCACGGGTTTGAGTTCTCTCTTATGTACCCACATTTTCTTTTTTTTAATACGCACATGGCTCATATTCCACCGAGACAGAGGCCAGCGAGGTGCAGAGAGAAGCGCAAAAAGCACAAGAGGTAGGCAACATACAATCATAGGACCATGCACACACACACACACACACACAAACACGAAGGAGCCATACCACCACACCATGGGCCGTGAGATGTTAGAATTAACACGCGGATGTTATTTCCCATTCTTTTACATTGAAATTCAAAAATTCAAATTATTTTGAACTGTTACATTTTTTCTCAGTAACCATCGGAAAGTCCAGTCACCGGTCAGTTACCGGAAATCTCGAGCAAAAAAAACCCTTGTTATTTACTAATGTAGTCCCTATGTAAGAAGGGAACCACATGTGTTCACCCGGTGGGTCTATCCATCCGAGTCAACCGCCTTCATGGCCGCCAGATCTGTTACTGATCAGATTGTCAGGAGCCAACCTCCGCCACTTCACTTTCATGCAACTTGACATGTGTTTCAGAAGCGTTTCCGTAACCCAGCCCCTTTTGTACACCACGTCGTCGGCTCTTTTGAAACATTCTCCCTGTTTCAGAAGATTTCTGTAACATCAGTGATATTACAAAACTTTCTTCCGCACCGTCATTTAAAAAGCGAAGACAGAAAGAATTCCGCAACATTAGCTCTGTTGCAAAACAATTTCTGCCATGATATCTCCGTTGCAAAAGTTCTGCACTCTGTTGCAAAAGTTCTGCAACATAAACTCTGTTGCAAACATCTGAGTGCAACATCATCCTTGTTGCAAAGCTGGTACACTAGTAGAAAACAGGGCTTTGGTCCAGGCCTGGCCAGCCCATTAGTCCCGGTTCAGTGACGAACCAGGACCCATGGGGGCATACGTCCCGGTTCGTGCGCCCAGGGGGCCGGCCGGGCCTCGTGGGGCATTGGTCCCAGTTCGTCTGGACCCTTTGGTCCCGGTTCCAGACACGAACCGGGACCAATGGACCTCGCTCCTGGCCCACATCCATTGGTCCCGGTTCATGGCTGGAACCGGGACCAAAGGAGGTCCTTTAGTCCCGGTTCCAGCTCCTTTAGTCCCGGTTCCAGCCTCCAACCGGGACCAATGAGGTGCCTATATATACCCCCTCGCCCGCAAGCAGAGCACTCCACTGCTCTGTTTTTTCTGGCCGGCTAGGGGAGGGCTTTGTGGTGCTCTAGCTCACCTCCTATGCACATGAGGTGTTCGATGAAATGCCCGAGCCACACTACTTAAGCTTTCTTCTCTCCAAGCTCGACCTCCAAGCTCCATTTTCCTCAAGATTTGTTTAGGTTTAGCGGTCCGTCACGTCCCGTCCCCGTCTTCACCGCCGTCGATCGCCCGCGCCGATCTCGTCGCCGGCACCACCGTGGTGAGCCTCTTGTTCTAATCTTCTTTCTAAAAGAGAAAAATTCTTACTTGTATGATTTAGATAGATACTTGTATAATTATATATAATGCACGCAAATGAACCGGCAATGGATGTACGGTGACAGACGCACCTCCGAGTACGTTAAGGGCGTGCATAATTTTCTCGAAGTGGCTGAGGCAAACAAGCAGAATGGTTTTATGTGTTGTCCATGCCCTATATGTGGGAATACGAAGTCTTACTCTGACAGGAAAATCCTTCACACCCACCTGCTTTATAAGGGTTTCATGCCACACTATAATGTTTGGACCAAGCACGGAGAAAGAGGGGTTATGATGGAAGACAGCGAAGAAGAAGAGGATGATGACAACTATGTGCCCCCTGAATACGGTGATCCTGCAATGGGGGAAGCTGAAGATCAAGAGGAACCAGACGATGTGCCCGATGATGATCTTCGCCGGGTCATTGTTGATGCAAAGAGACAGTGCGAAAGTGAAAAGGAGAAGCTGAAGTTCGATCGCATGTTAAAGGATCACCAAAAAGGGTTGTACCCCAATTGCGAAGATGGCAACACAAAGCTCGGTACCGTACTGGAATTGCTGCAGTGGAAGGCAGAGAATGCTGTTCCTGACAAAGGATTTGAGAAGGTACTGAAAATATTGAAGAAGAAGCTTCCAAGGGATAACGAATTGCCCGACAGTATGTACGCAACAAAGAAAGTCGTATGCCCTCTAGGATTGGAGGTGCAGAAAATACATGCATGCCCTAATGACTGCATCCTGTACCGCGGTGCGTATGAGGATTTGAACGCATGCCTGGTATGCGGTGCATTGCGGTATAAGATCAGACGAGATGACCCTGGTGATGTTGACGGTGAGGCCCCCAGGAAGAGGGTTCCTGCGAAGGTGATGTGGTATGCTCCTATAATATCACGGTTGAAACGTCTGTTCAGAAACAAAGAGCATGCCAAGTTGATACGATGGCACAGAGAGGACCGTAAGAAAGACGGGAAGTTGAGAGCACCCGCTGACGGGTCGCAGTGGAGAAAACTCGAGAGAAAGTACTGGGAGGAGTTTGCAGGTGACGCAAGGAACGTATGGTTTGGTTTAAGCGTGGATGGCACTAATCCTTTTGGGGAGCAGAGCAGCAATCACAGCACCTGGCCCGTGACTCTATGTATCTATAACCTTCCTCCTTGGCTGTGCATGAAGCGGAAGTTCATTATGATGCCAGTACTCATCCAAGGCCCTAAGCAACCCGGCAATGACATTGATGTGTACCTAAGGCCATTAGTTGAAGAACTTTTACAGCTGTGGAATGGAAACGGTGTACGTGTGTGGGATGAGCACAGACAGGAGGAATTTGACCTGCATGCGTTGCTGTTTGTAATCATCAATGATTGGCCTGCTCTCAGTAACCTTTCAGGACAGACAAACAAGGGATACCACACATGCACGCACTATTTAGCTGACACCAAAAGTATATACCTGGACAAATGCAGGGTAGAATGTGTACCTGGGGCATCGTCGATTTCTTCCGACCAACCATCAATGTCGAAAGAAAGGCAAGCATTTCAAAGGCGAGGCAGATCACCGGAAGAAGCCCGCCATGCGTACAGGTGATCACGTACTTGCTATGGTCAATGATTTACACGTAATCTTTGGAAAGGGTCCCGGCGGACTATCTGTTCCGAATGACGCTGAGGGACGCGCACCCATGTGGAAGAAGAAATCTATATTTTGGGACCTACCCTACTGGAAAGACCTAGAGGTCCGCTCTTCAATCGACGTGATGCACGTGACAAAGAACCTTTGCGTGAACCTGCTAGGCTTCTTGGGCGTGTATGGGAAGACAAAAGATACACCGGAGGCACGGGAGGACCTGCAACGTTTGCACGAAATAGACGGCATGCCTCCAAAGCAGTATGAAGGTCCTGCCAGCAACGCTTTTACCAAAGAAGAGAAGGAAATCTTCTTTGAATGTCTGCTCAGTATGAAGGTCCCGTCTGGCTTCTCGTCCAATATAAAGGGAATAATAATTATCCCAGAGAAAAAGTTCCAAAACCTAAAGTCACATGACTGCCACGTGATTATGACGCAACTGCTTCCGGTTGCATTGAGGGGGCTTCTATCGGAAAACGTTTGATTAGCCATTGTGAAGCTATGTCCATTCCTCAATGCAATCTATCAGAAGGTGATCGATCCACAAATCCTACCAAGGCTAAGGAGTGATGTGGCGCAATGTCTTGTCAGTTTCGAGCTGGTGTTCCCACCATCCTTCTTCAATATCATGACGCACGTCCTAGTTCATCTAGTCGACGAGATTGTCATTCTGGGCCCTATATTTCTACACAATATGTTCCCCTTTGAAAGGCTCATGGGAGTCCTAAAGAAATATGTCCGTAACCGCGCTAGGCCAGAAGGAAGCATCTCCATGGGCCATCAAACAGAGGATGTCATTGGGTTTTGTGTTGACTTCATTCCTGGCCTTAAGAAGATTGGCCTCCCTCAATCGCGGTATGAGGGGAGACTGACTGGAAAAGGCACGCTAGGAGGGGACTCAATAATATGTAGCGACGGGCATTCTTGGTCTCAAGCACACTACACAGTTCTACAGAACTCTACCTTGCTGACCCCGTATGTCGATGAACACAAAAACATTCTGTGCTCCAAACACCCGGAGCAGTTTGACTACTGGATTACATGTGAACACATCAGGACTTTCGGCAGTTGGTTGGAAACACATCTCAGAGGTGACAACACTGTTTCTGATGAGCTGTACTCGTTGTCCAGGGGACCATCTTCGACAGTACTGACTTACAAAGGATACGAGATAAATGGGAATACATTTTACACGATCGCCCAAGATCAAAAGAGCACCAACCAAAACAGCGGTGTCCGCTTTGATGCAGCAACCAAGAGGGGAAATGACACATATTATGGTTACATAGTGGACATATGGGAACTTGACTACGGACATGATTTTAAGGTCCCTTTGTTTAAGTGCAAATGGGTCAATATGTCAGGAGGCGGGGTACAGGTAGACCCACAGTACGGAATGACAACAGTTGATCTAAACAATCTTGGGTACACAGACGAACCATTCGTCCTAGCCAATGATGTGGCGTAGGTTTTCTATGTGAAGGACGTGTCTACCAAACCGAGAAAAAGAAAAGATAAGGAAGCAAATACATCATACGATGAGCCAAAGCGCCACATAGTTCTTTCAGGAAAAAGAGACATCATGGGATTGGAGGGCAAGACAGACATGTCTGAAGATTATGAAAAGTTTCATGAAATTCCTCCCTTCAAAGTCAAGGATGACCCAAGCACCCTATTAAGCGATGAAGAATATCCATGGTTATGGCGCAATAAGCAAAGGACACAAGCGAAGAAAAAGTGAAGACTTTCTCTCCACAACTATTATGATGATGCCTTTGATCTAGAATATCACTGCAGTTACATGTGAAGAAATGAAATGCCTTTTGTAACAGACGAGTTTACGTATGAAACCCTGATACTTCGAAAGAGATTGTCCGTTTTGTACATGAAGTGCATCCAGTTTTTTCCGTAACCCTCTCAACTTTTTAGCACATGCTATGTGGGTGAAATGATGATACCATGCCAACTTTCAACCTTTTCAGAGTTCATTTGAAGTGCTTTTCAATTTCAGGGTCATATAGCTCAAAAAAGTGAGTAAATGCATGAAAAATAACAAATGAAGTCAGAAAGGGTTGAAAATTGATGATGTGGCTTTGAATGGTGTATTTTGAACACACAAAAAGTGTGGAGTTCAAATAAGTTCAAAAAACTGAAATCCCTTTGTAACAGACGAGTTTCCGTATGAA
>CM022303.1:37402762-37438169 GCA_011799875.1 Thinopyrum elongatum | reverse complement strand
TTTTTTTTTCTTCTTCTTCCTCTTCTTATTTTTTATCGGGAACGAGGGTGTCGAGGATCACCGAGCGGTCAAGGGTCGGGAACTAGGGTAGAGGGTCGAGGGTCGCCGAGGGGTCGTGGGTCGCCGAGGGGTCGAGGTTCGAGGATCGCCGAGGGGTCGAGGGTCGAGGGTCGTCGAGGGGTCGAGGGTCGAGGGTTGAGATTTATCACGTTGTCACGTTGTCACATATATATATTCTTCTATATGTCACGTTGTCTGTCAAAGTATTGAAGAAATCCATGGCTTCATCATTAGCCGGAAGTAACAGGCGTATGATTCTATGAAGCTCTGCAAAATTGTTTTGGAACGGAGTTCCGGATAGAATAATTCGCTTTTTGGTACGAATTTCAGCAAAGGCTTTCCAAATAGCGATATTCGGAAGGCTCTTGCTGAACTTCGTACCAAAAAACTAATTATCTTATCCGGGACTCCGTTCCAAAACAATTTTGGAGAGCTTCGTACCATTATGCGCCTGTTACTTCCGGCTAATGATGAAGCCATGGTTTTCTTGAATCCTTTGACACTGACAACGTGACATATAGAAGGGTAGATGAGATCAAGAAAAATATGGACCATTTTCTGCACATCCAGAATGGTGCCATTTTGTTAAATCCCTTGTTTGACATTCATGAAAGAGGCGGTCCAGACGTCGGACATTCATGAGAGAACTCCGGTAACTCTTCAACATGAGGGGGGACGTCGATCAACCCTCTCTCGCCCGACCAAACCCTAGAAGCGTCGAGGCCACCCCAAACCCTAGAAGCGTTGCCGAGGCCACCCCAAACCCTAGAAGCGTCGAGGCCACCCAAATTTACCAATTTAAAAGAGCGTTGTCGAGGCCACCCCAAACCCTAGAAGCGTCGAGGCCACTAATTAATATTCCTTGTTGTGATTAGCTAGCTAGGTCTATGTTTGCCACTAATATATCCATCTCTCATGTTTGTATATTAATTGCCATGTTGTAATATTTGCAGAAACTATGGATCAACAAAGAGACTTGGAAACAGAAGAGTTGTTGGGGGACATCATCCTCGGCGGAGGTGATATCTTGTCGTATCTCAACGACACCGATTGTCTGGAAGGAGAGGGTGAAGGCTTCGGTGATCGAACAATGGAGGAGGAAGGACATGATCATGATGGCTCCGGTGACCGAATGTCGGAGGAAGAAGGAGACCATGATGATGACTCCGGTGATCAAACGGAGGAGGGAGCTGTTGCAAAGTCCGGCGAGGTATATATATTAATTAAGCCTGTGCTGACTAGCTAATTGATGCATTAATTGTTTTGGTATGTACATATATTAACTCTTCTTTCTTCTTTTAAAGCCCTCCGGATCGAGCCAAACTTCGGTAACGAGACGAGGCCCGAAGAAAAGGTTGCGTCAAGATGAAAGGTTCACGATCACAGCAATCGCGAACGATGGCCAGCCAATTGAACCGAGGCGGACCAAGGATGCATTTTCAGCTCAGTGCGGAGCTATTGTTAGGGACAGCATCCCGATCAGCATCGAGCTATGGAATGAGCCTAAGAAGAATGAAGACCCTCAAGTTTCTTATGTCACCGATAGATAGAAAGATGATCTTTGGACCTCGTTGAAGGCAAATTTCACCCTACCGCCAGAGGAGGATCCGGATAAGCCAGTTATAGAGCCATTGGTCAAGGCATGTGCTCTTAAGAAGATGGCAGATTTATTCAGGAGGTGGAAGAATGAGTTGAAATCAACGTTTGTCGACAAAGGGAGGACTCCAGAATTCACCGGCCGATTTGAGAAGATAAGAGATCACTGGCCCGCATTTGTGGCCTACAAGACATCGGACAAGAGTAAGAAGATGTTAGAGACAAATAAGATAAATGCTGCAAAGAAGAAGTTTCACCATCGCACGGGGTCAGGTGGCTACCTCAAAGCCCAGCTGCTATGGGACAAAGCTGAGAATGACCTGCTTGCTAAAGGGGTCGAACCAGAGACATTGAACTGGCCAGACCGTTCAAGGACATGGTTCTTCGGGGTTGGGGGAACCTTGGACCCTGAAACAGGGAAGTGCGTTTGGACGGACGAGCAACTTGCAATACCCGTCAAGAAGCTTCAGAAGTGTATCGCCGCAGCGCAGCAAGAGACGTTCATTCCTGACAGAGAGAATGACGAGCTGACCAAGGCCCTCGGGAATCCTGAGCACCCTGGACGAACACGTGGCACGCCAGGCTCCGTTGCGTGGAAGGTTGCGTTTCTCGGCGCAGGCGGTTACAAAACCCGCGAGAGAAAGAGGAAACTAGAGCAGAGCGAACTGCAGAAGCTGAATGCAACGGTACAAAAGCTAGAGGAACAAGTTGAGAGCCAGCGAGCTGCCGGAGCTACCCCAGAAGATACCCCACCATCTCAGCAGAGAAGCAGCGTGGCCTCCACCGAGCTCGTTCAGCAGCCTGACTTCACGGCTCCTAGCTACCCCGTGGATGCTATCACGGAGGCTCAACATTGCCAGCTTATGACGCAATGGCAGAACCTCAAAGTCAAGGCGGCTGTCGGCTCTGTTGCACCTCCTCAACCCGACAGAACTTTTCACTGCCGTCCGATTCCACAAGGCTATGCTATTGTGATGGTGGATGAAGTAACAGAGGGATTTGAGGAGCTTGAGCTTGACCACCCTATAGGTGAAGGGGAGACTCAGCTGGGTCTTGCTCTGAAGACTCCATGTCTATGGCGGAAGGAGCACATCAAGCTTCCGAACTGGACGCCTCCGCCTCCGGCGAGTCAGGGCACTCAGCCTCCTCCTCCTCCTCCTCCTCCGGTGAGTGATCAGGGCACTCCGCCTCCTTCTCCGGCTGCTCCGGCGCGTGAGGGCGGCACTCCGCCTCCTTCTCCGCCTGCTCCGGCGCGTCAGAGCAGCCCACCTCCTCCTCCGCCTCGTCAGCAATGGCGGAAGACAGAAGCCGCCGCTCCGGCTGCTCCGGTGCGTCGGAGCACTCCGCCTACTTCTACTACTTGTCAGCAGCAACGGAAGAGAAACGCCGGCGCTCCGGCGTCTAGCAGTACAGCCAGAGGCGGGAGGCAATACAAATTTGGTCCATCTCTCAAGCCTCTAGAGAAGTTACCATACGAGATGACCGAGGAGGAAAACGCGGAGATCTGTAAAGCCCAAGTGAGGGACTTTTTTGCAAAGAAACCTCCACCTCTGGAGGAGAAGATAGATCCGATGAAAGCGAAGAGCACTCTCGATGCCCTGAAGCGACCACCACCGTCTCCGCCGCAAACCAACTATGAGCGCATTATTGAAAGGACATATCAGGAAGTGGAGCGGTCGGGAAGTACTTGCAGTGATCGAAGGTTAGCAGAACGAAGAAGTGGGAAAAAAATTCCCCAGCTCGGCGAACAAGCGAACCAATCGTGCCCCCCGCTCAAGGTGTCTAGCGATATCGTCGCTAATCATCCGGGGATGGTGCCCGGTACCAATCCTGCAGATTACCTGCCCGACGATGCACATTTTGATATAATGGAGGTGGACGAACACAAATACCGGCACGGGAAGCCTCTCGTCAAACCTGGTCATCCTCCTCTAACAACGATGATGCGAAGATTCCATGAGTGGTACATGGACACCTGCAAGGAGTCTGGGATGGATACTTTGACGTTGAGAGTTAAAGAGGAGCACGACCTCGTTGGAATTGATCTGTTGTCTGTTCCATTTGAGGAGTTCTTCCAGTTTTTCAATCAAAAGGCCCTCAATAAAATAATCGTCACTTGCTACTGTCTGTAAGTACTACTTCTGTAATTAATTCTCTATATATAGGTCAGCTCTTTCATTGCATGTATATATAATTATCCTCACTATATTATGCAGATTGAACATCGTCGAATGCAGAAAAGCACAAATCTATGATATTGGGTTCATTAACACAAATCTCATAGATGAATGGACGGTTAAATATAATGCCAAAGAAACCGAGGAAAACTTGCTACAATCGTTGCTTCGAAATCAAAACAAAGATAAAATACTCTTTCCTTACAACTTCAAGTGAGTGTTACTGTCTTGTGCATATTCGGTTTCCCTTACTACTCGAGGTTATAGTAATGTAATTGATGAGTTATGCATGCGTGCGCAACTTCCATTTTAGTCTCCTAGAGATTAAGCTTGAGCAGGGACTAGTAACCGTCTTAGACTCGAGACGAAAAGATCCCAAGGAGTATTCGGCCATGACTAAAATGCTCGAGAAGTAGTTCAATCGATCGTTATCGCACCATATTGGAAACTTTGTTTATTTCCTGATATCAAGTAATTTGTTTTCTTTGTCTGGCAGGGTTTGGAAAGAGTTCACCGCTAAAGCTCCGGGACTGCCGGGGGAGCTCTGATTTACACACCCGAAAGTAAGTACTACTAGCTAGTTCCGCGCATCTCCCATTGATTCTAGCTAGTTTCATCAATACCATTTAGCATGCTTGCTTATCAGTTTGATTGACCTCTATTTCTTGTAAAGTGGTTGTGGCAGGAAGGCGGGACTGATTTTTGTGGATACTACATTTGCGAGTTCATCCGCCACACGACCTGTGAGCGGGGCTACTCTGAAAAACAATATGAAGTGCGTAAGCAATAATATTCACAATTTTATTTTATTACCATCTTTTGTGTTGAGTTTCATTCATATATATGTATTGACCCCCTTCTTCAAATTAGATGTGGCAGATGCGGGATGAACTCCTACCACAAGATCGCATAAAAGCAATTCAAGAGGAATTGGCGGGATTCTTTCTTGACCACGTCATCAATAAAACCGGAGAATACCATGTGGAACATGACATCAGATGTTAGGGATTGTAAGAGATCTTATATTGTATATATGTAGCTAGTAGCGTCGGATAGATATACGAAAACTTGTTGTTCGACCAATCTCTCGGAGAAGGAGGAGGTCGATCACTTCTCTCTGTATATATATGTTCATGACGATCTTGTATACTTAATGGTTTCCTTCCTTTCCTTACTAGCTAGCGTGTCGCGAGTTCTCTCTATACGTATAGTACGTAGCGTCGACCAAGCACGGAGATAAGAGACGTCACTTCTCTCTATTACCTAGCTAACACAATATATACCCTACAAAACCCCCAACCCCCCCCCCCCCTTTAAAAAAAAACAAAAACCCCAGCCCCTGAACTGCTGACGTGTGGAGGCTTTTTGGTCCCGGTTAGTGCTACCAACCGGGACAAAAGTCCCTCCTGCCTGGGAAAGCCGCAGCGGCCACGTGGAGCCCCATCTGTCCCGGTTCGTAGGTGAACCGGGACTAAAGGTATTGGGCTTTAGTCCCGGTTCCAGAACCGGGACAAATGGGCCTCTGGAACCGGGACAAATGGGCCTTTTTCTACTAGTGGTAGTTGAATATGACGACCACCCCGCGTTCAATAAATGGCTCGCTAGGCGGCGGATCTTTTAAAAACATCCGTCGGCCGATGTGTAGCACTTCCCATGTAAGAAGCAATAAAACCAGTTTTGAAAATTAGCCATAGTTTCATTTTAAAAATATGACCGAAATTAGCCATAGTTCCGCATGGCGAAGCTTCCCCTCCCGCATCCATCCTCCACTCCCCGTCTCCTCGCCGCAGATTTAGACCCACCCTAGCACCTCCATGCCTCCTACACCATGATGTCGCCCGCAAAGCCCCAGTGTCTAAACGCCATCGTAGGTGGAGCTTGACACATCGTCCTCCTCTTTCTATGCCGCATTAACTGCGGTCGCCCGAGTCCCGTCTTCACCCTAGTTCCCAACATTCACATCCCTCTCGTCGTCGATGAGATGGACATGCCGCCGAGGCGCAGCCCCCCCCCCCCCCCCCCCCCCCCCCCCCCCGCGCGCGCACGCCACGACAGGATAAAGGAGCTGAGTTAGATGGTTGCGCTGCTTGCTCGAGGATCAATGGCGCAATGAAGAGCGTCGTTGCCATTGGGAAGTCGGAAGACGCAAGCCCTCCAGCGACTCCGACTACGATGAGTTCCTTAGCAATGACTAGTCATCTGGCATATCATTGCGCCCACCACTGGTATCATCGTTATTGTTGGTAGGCAGGATATTGTGCACGCCAGTAGTATTTAAGTACTAGTCACAAGCACAAAGGCAGCGCCCGACACTGATAACTTAATATATGTGGCGGGCCCGTCTGACACTAGTAACTCAAATACCTGTGCGGGCTGGGCCCGCCACTGATAACTGATTACCAGTAGCAGGCCACAAGGGATGATCCGAAAGCCCGCCCCTGGTTGTTGATCCTACAGTAGTTAATAGGGATTCATCAATTTTATTTTACTTAGTTCTATTAGGTCCGAGCTCTCTTGCAACATCGGCAAGGTGGTGGTGGTGGTGTCACGTTGGCATAACATATCTTCAACCTCCCCGTCGATCGACAATATTCAATAGAACATAGACGAAAGGCCTACGAGGGTTGATGCTGCAATATATGTTGGATCTCTTTAAATCTTGGCCATTGGTATGCAATATAAACGGAAACAATTTGTTGTATTTTGGTGCATCGGATACGACCTCTTCTTTCAATTTTTTTCTCAGCCAGGACCCAATTTCTCCAACCCTCTTGGCTGCTGGTGACGAATTTCAAGCCTGCACTGCATAGGGTAATGCCCTAACCAATGTTCCTTTAGTTTTACTAGATGTCGGTTGTAGCAGCGAGCTTGTCGAAGATAGGTTTAGATGGATGGAATACACAGTTTAAGATTAGCATTATTGTGGTTGGTTAGAATGGAATACTATATGTTAAGTACTGACATTAAACTTGCAGCTGCACGTTTCCAGAGTGAGAGCCAAAATGAATGGCTATACATTTATACACCCATTTCCTACTATGGCCCCGCCCATCGAGTCGAAGTGCATATTATGGTCTTGAAAATCTGGTACAGTACTGCGGACGTTTTCAGCTGCCCCTTTTCTTTAGTGTCGGCTCAGTGCAATATTCAAACTATAACGGGCTGCCCAAGGAAGAATTAGGCTAATAAGGATCTCGATGTAATTTGTGTATTTAACATTTTGTCTTTCATTGTATTGACTTTTATTTATCTTAATTATCAGATTTAACTTGTTTTTCCATATTAGAGAAAATAGTTTTATAAGTGCAACACAACATATCTACCATTCCTAAGAAGTTGCTCCCCACTTCTTCCTATTCCCTCATCATGCACACTGTCCACGTCAGCGGTGTGCCACATCATTATTCAATTTCCAAAATCACCCAATCAGTCTTATTCCCGTGCGGTCATGGCGGTGGAAAAAAACCTGTGTTTTCCCTCACCAGCAGCCGCTCATTCGGCATGCCTCACCAGTTCCCCACAACCGCGGATTCCCCTTCCTCTTGATCTTCTCCAATGTCCATCAAATCCCACTACACAATTAATCTATCGATTCAGTTTCTCTTACCATCTGGTATTTCTCTCCGGACCGCATGCGAGTTGACAAGGTATGATGGCTAGGGCGTCTCCCCTTGCGACGAGATCTGCAGGTGTTCATCCCTGCCCTGCCCCGAGCATCCCCATCGTCAGGGCCCCCGCCCTGGAAGAAGAGCACCTCGCAGCGGATGCCATTGCACCCACATCGACCTCGGCCACTCTTGGTGATTACCTTGCCATCACGTGTCGTGTGCCTCGACAGAAGGCCGGGAAGTCTCGCCGTGGAGCGGCCAACCCTGCTCGGTGGGGTGAGAGGTATGCATCTTGGAGTTCCCTGGCGTGAAGAGGCTGCAGACCCTGAGCCTGCTACCGCTCAAGTCGGCCATCCACACCGGCACGATGTGCTCATGGTGGCATGACCTTTAGGTCAGCGGCGGCCTGTGCCCTCCTCACTCAGCCTCTGAGCCACGTCGGCCGTGTGAGGACGGGGATCGATAGGTGAGAGCCTAAAGGTGACCGCCACACGAGAGTACAGGACTCCAGCCAACCACGCAAGGGTGCGGCTCAATCTGGTCACCGCTGCACTCAGATATAACCCGTCCTTGCCGTTCTTACTGTATATTGTATATTGCATATCTAACATATGCCGGAACAGGAATTAAAATAGAATATAGTATATTATTTCACTGCATACTGTACGTTTTGTTTGAACCTAAGGCTTGAATATACGAGTCATATTCTTAGTTTGCTCCGTGGAAATTTGGTTGAATTGGTTATATTTCTTCAATTTGCTTTGTGGAAATATTTGCTTGAATTTCTTCCACGCAATGTATTTGTCTAAACATATTGGCTACAATTTGTTTCCTTATAAGGCAATTGCGAGTGGCAGCACGGTAGTGGACGGCGGCTTTGCCGTCAAGGATCGTATACCTCAGCCTGCTAGCTTTGTTGGATGCTGCGAATGCGGGTCCGACGATGCCGACATGTTCATGTTGCAGGTGCTGGCGTGCTGCTGCTGGAAGTCGAGGTCATTTACGGCTGGTTCATGCTGTCGAGTCAACTACATGGACTCTGGCTTTAGTGTGAAGTTGCAGAGCAACTTGCAAATACCTTTCCGCTTTACAGACTTGCAATGACTTGATACCAAAATTTATCCGAAGTTTGTGTTCCGATGGTTTGTTCTAATTTTATCGGCATGTCATTTCTTTCAACAACCTAATGGTTTGTTTGAGAACATTACAGGGAACAATGCATCCTCATATTACAGAAACAAAATTTGTAAGTGCTTAAACTTCTGTCCATTATGATTATGTCTCCTCGCTGAAGATATGTTTGTATTGTTCAGCCAGCCTCTAACTTACTCCATATATACAGTGATAGTGTATACACAGCCTAACTCAAGAATTCGGAAGTTGGTGGTTTCCTTGACATTTTGTTTCGATGCATTTTTAACTCCCTGTTGTTTATACACTTTCTGCCGCTCCTACTTACTAATAGCACACGCAGGCAACCTTATCAAGTTCTGGCAAAGTCATCTATGTGTGCAGCCCATATTGTGAAAGAGCAACAGTATCTTGCTGGTGCCACCACCAGCAGGTTTTGTCAGTTTCGTCACCTTCAGTCTCGGTGGCAGTGCTCTGTCCGCATCTCAGTTAAATTTTACAGTTTCAACTATCTTGAGCATTCAACCAAATTGAAGATCAATATATCAACTAGCATAGTTGCTCATTAGGAGTTGCAACAAAGCTCGATTTACCAAGGTGCCTATGAATTTTGCTGGTCCACTTGCAGATTTTTTATTTATCTTTCCTAAGTTGTTGGTTGTTTTTAGATTTTTGTTTGATTCATCATAAAGGAAAGACTAAATTAAATCTCCACAGGTTGCCGTACGTCCCCGGTGGAGTGATGGTGTGAACTACTTTTAAGCGGTGAAGCTAGAATTGATAGTTTCATTTGACTTATGTTTGTGTCTGCTTGATATAATGGCCCATTGAGTGAGAACCAAGCCATTTAGCATTTACAAGCCTAATAGATGTCCCGCAGCAACGCGCGTGGTATGCATCTAGTAGCTAGCAAAAGCAAAGATCATGATCATCTAGGCCTACGTACGCATACATGCATGAGAGTAAATAGCATAAAATACCACATTTGGGGCTAGGATTCCTACCAATTTTTCAAAATTCCCTATAAGCTACCACAATTTGTTTCATTTAAAACACTATCATGTTGCATTGATAATTGTGTTAATTAATTTCAATCACGATTACGACATATTGGTTCCACTCATCACGTCTGACGAGGCATAAAAGTCAACACCGTTAGCTTTGACCGCCAGGTTGACCGTTATGACTGGTGGAGCCCACATGGAGATGGAGAGGAAAGAGAAGAGGAAGGAAGAGAGAGCTTACATGTGGCCTCACACGTAATTTAACGGTCAAAGAAACAGTCAACAAACAGTTTGTTAGGGAGTGGGCCCGACCTGTCATAAACCGGATCAATTTTAAATCAAATGATCATTTGGGTCCTTTAAATGAAAAACCAATTTTGTCATAGGTTTTAATTATTTTTAAAGTGGGAGTACTTTTTCGGAACATTAACTCTAAATGTTGTAGTTTCATGCTATTTACTCCCAATGCATGATGAGGTGCTCATGGCCAGCCATCCATGGCTACCAAGAGCCGCTTGTACTCCTCCGATTTGGTCTGCCTAATTACTTTGTGAATTATCAAGAGGGAATAACCAATCCCTACATCGTGCATGCATCCATCCATACGCATGCACGTCGCTGGCTCACCTAGTACGATCCGTTGCCGAGCATTTCTTGGAAGAAATTACCCGTTGACTAGCTCAGTGACACGAGCTTAATTACCAGAGTCTTGCGCCTCCAAAGTCGAAGGACATTGAACAAGTGGCCGGCCGTAGACCATTTCCACAATGTTCATGCATGCATGACCCAGCCGAGTTCTCCCTGTCGACGGTGCCGACCGAGTGCCGACGTACCTGAGGTGACGAGGTGTGCATGAATCTGACTTGGATTGCAGCACTCTGTCAGTACCGCAATTAATTGATGCAGGATCCTCCACGTGTTGCATCCCTATGGATACGTCGGTAAGGCGAATATCGATGGCCCATTATGCACCTGCATTGGATACGTTAGTTTTTGTTGTTTGGTTTTTGCAAGTTATTATTCACTAGGCTGCCAACCGAAAAATAATCCTATACGACTGGGTCGAATGGACTCAAGCTGGAGACCCGCTTCTCTATGTGACACGTGGCCAGTCGAGAAAAATTTATGTATCTTTGAGAGCTAGTACGAGAGTATACTCCATCCTTTTCTCTCTATAGGAGACCATCGCGTATTTCTGATCTACCTTTAGTCAGTTATTTGTATGCCGTATATACAGATGGAAACAAGGAACAAGCAGATAACTCGCCGTGGTAGGATATCATGAAAACTGTTTGTGAACTCACCGCGGTAGAATATCCATATCTCAGTGAAGAGCAATTTGTTGTCGTACATAAACTCAACCTCAACTTGTATTATGCATTTTGTAGAAAATGTCAATGACAAATTAAATTTTAGTGTTCTAAGGCAACCTTAATTTGTTTTGTCCAGAGTTGACTTCTTGCAAGAGGGTCTTCAGCCATTGATTTAACCATGTGCGAGCTAGTTAAGCTGACAGCTGGTGGGACTCGGAAAACTCATAAACCCTAACATGTAGCGATTGATCCCATGTGCTATAAATAGGACACACAATCAAGTGATCTATCCAACACCCAAACACATCCCACAAAGCAGTCTCGGCTCTCACACAAGTAGAAGCACCAGCCACCAGGTCCAGCTAGCTAGCAAGTGATCAGGGGCCACACCAGCAGTACAGCAACCAAGGCCACCGAGTGCAACGACGACATGGCGCCGTCCCTTCGTCATGTCGTACTCCTTACTTCCCTGTTCGCCACCTTTTTCGCAATCACCCACGCCCAAACTTCCACTAGCCCTCCACCGCCGTCACCCGCCGTGCCAGATGGCTGGACTATGGTGTCCAACACGAGCGACCTGGCGATCCAGCAGGTAGGGCAGTTCGCCGTACGCATCTACGCCCTGAGCACGGGTAAGCTGCGGCTGGGGTTCGTCAACGTCGTCAGCGGCATGACCCGGCCGTCGAATGGCGGGTTCGACTACCAGCTGGTGATCACAGTGTCAGATGGCCCGGCGCCGAGGAACTACCGCGCATACAACGTGTCGGTCTGGGGTATACTTGGCACCATGAACTGGAAGCTCTCGTCCTTCACCCTTGTGGTGTGATGTGTATGCAGGCGGACGGATGGCGTGCTCTGCCGGTCCGTGATGCATGAATAATGTTCTGTTTGCTGATTAATTTACATGAGCATTTTTCCTTTGACTACTTCCGTAGACTTTTAAGATCCTTGTGTTGTAGTTTTTGGCCAGTTTCGTTCAGCGATCGGTTGGCACCGCCAGACGTAAAATGTTCCTGTACTCCACAAGTTGTTTCCTACATGTGTGTTCTCTTTCTCACCAATAATGAAGATGTAGTTTTGTTATTCTTCTTGTTAATTTTTTTTGCAAGAAACTTTCAATCTATTCATCTTCAATCATGACAGTACAAAGAGTACCAAAGGTAATAAAACTGACAACCAGGTCCGTGGACCATCTAGCGATGACTACAAGAACTAAAGTGAGCCGAAGGCGCGCCGCCTCGATCGCCCCTCCCTCGCCGGAGCCAGGCGGGAAGTCATCATGCTATGGCCCCATAGGACCAGCGCATGAGAGCAGTTATCATCACCGATGAAGTTGTAGATCAGAAGGATCAGACCTGTAAACATTCAAATGAAGACGTATGAAGACCAGATCCAAACAGATCCACGAAAGACCAGCACCGTCCGATTCCTGCGAGATCCAACGGTGACAGACATCCAGACGCCCTCCGACGAAGCTAGACGCATCATCGCCGCCGCCACACAACCCCAACCAATACACTGAGCCTAACAGAAACAAGAAAGGCCCCCACATCGTCCTCCTCTGTTCTGGCTACACGAGGGAACCTTGCCCTGCCGCCACATACCCAATAACCACCTTCTCCTGCCTCGACAACACCAAAGGCCACCACCGATGAAGCATGCATGAGGGCCGAGGAAGATCGCGGTCGGTGTGGTGCGTTTCCTTGATAGTGACTAGTGGATCATGTTGTGGTGCCTTTCCTGTGGCAAAATTGGTGTGCACTCTGGTGGTAGTTGTGGTCGTGATGTGTTGTTAAGTAGGGTGTGTGATGGCAAGCCTCGCCGGTGTAGAACTAGAGTGTTGCCCGATATGTGTGCTTGCATGGAGGTGTGTAATACAGGGGCCATTGATGCTCAAGTGAGTGGGACAGACAAAGGGGAAAAGAGGTGCGAAATGGTGGTTGGAAGTGGTGATCTAACAGTGCTGGTCCTAGGCACAATGGCTTTTGTCTGGCCGGTCAGGCGTGGATCGTAGGAGTTGGTGGTGTGCCAGGGTTTGGGCCAGTGGAGTAGCGGACCGACATGGGGTAGTGTAGCTGTTGGGGGCTTTGTCTTGCCAGCATGCCCCTTCGATGGTATAGCGGCATGGTAGAAGCCCCCGGAAGGCCTCAGTGGTTCCTCTTCTGGTGGTACAATGTCAGGGGAAGGTGCGCTGGCTGCCCCGTGGTAGTTCGACATTTAGGATTCTTATTGCTCCGAATGAAAGTTTTGCCCGACTTTGTGGATGCCGTGAGTACGTCCCCCCCCCCCCCCCCCCCACCCCCCCCACACCACACACACATACGTCAAGGGTCCATCACTTACAGGGAAAAACTTGACTAATCTAGTTGAGCCAGACTATTGCACTATCTTTGTTGTCGTTCATTTCTTGGAGCGAGCCATGGTCCTCGGAGTTTTGACATCATCGTTGGCACGTCCTAGCATTGGCGTTACGTAAGAGGTAGGTGACGTCGAGTGCCATGAAGGTTGTCATCTTCCTAGATTATGGTGCGATCCAAGACTGCTTCCCTTTGGTGTTGGCTTCTCTCTCCGATGGTTGGGCAGAGGGCAAATTTCCCTCAAATTAACTGAGTATTAGTAGTTTTTTTGGTCAGGTTTTCCTTATGAATCGGATCTCCTTTATTCTTCTTATGGAAATTGTGGGTATCTCCTCTCACGTGAAGAGGTTCTTAGGAAAAAACAATACAGAGACACACAGATTATTTATTTCAGGTCATTCGCTAAATATTTGAACATGTTATCAATTATTATTTGGCTCAATTCACTGATATAGTAGTACTAATAAAAAAATAGAAACAAAATAGAAATAAAAATGCATGTCATCGAGAATTTATGTCCTGAGAAATGTGATTGCTACTTCCATACAAAGGTCTTTAAATTTTAGTGCATTGGATTGTAGCCAAGGATCTCTCTTGGTCAAAATAAAAGATAAATGGTACTCATATACGTGTCTGCCACGCAAAATCATAGACTGGTGTAGGAGTCCTATTTCCCACTCCGCATCCATGTGGTGTGCCTTTCCAACCATAAATTTTAAGGCACTTTACATCGATGGTTCATACGTAAGCATCTGCCATCTTCTATTCTTATCCTTGGTCCTATTTTTATTTTTACTCCTGCAATACCATGAGTTTTATATGCTTCCATGCACACCTTAATCAAATTTCTTATGTCTCTTGCTCTTCTAAGCCATTGTAACTTCTATTGGAAATTGCTAAATATTATGTCTTACTCAATCTCATTTTTGCTTGTAGCCACAACTCGTCGTTCCTTGGTCCATACATGGTATCATACTTTTCCTTGTACTCCCTCTATTTCTAAATATAAGACCTTTTAGAAATTTTAACATGGACTATATACGGATGTATATAGACATATTATAGAGTGCAGATTCAGTCATTTTGTTCCCGTCCGTATTGGAATCTCTAAAAGGGCTTATATTTAGGAACGGAGGGAGTACGCCATTTTGTACATGCATATATTATTTCACTCTTCCAAAATTTACAACATTAGCTCATGCATGTCATCTTGGTGGTATTTTGCTAATGCAGACGTACATACGTTTTTATATCATCAAGCCCATGCATGCTAATAAATCTAGGAAACCGATACATGTTCGTCATGTTATTTTCACACTGGTCCTTCATCACAGTATAACAAATTCCACAAAATTGATATCAAATTTCTAATTTTGTAATTATGTATTCCACATTAGTTTGTTTTTGAATTAAAAAATGAACTATTAATGTGTACATTTAATTTATTCTGAAATTTTGCTAGCTATGTCCTTCACATAGAGTTTCTTATGTATAAATTGGAGATGCACTCTTTATCGATCAAATAAAAGTCTTATCCAAAACAATTACTAAAAGCGTTAATTATCATTTTGCCCTCAGTGGTGTCTCTGTGCTCAATTTTGCCCTCAGTTGTGAATCGTGCTCAGTTTTGCCCCTAGTCTGTCCGCACCGACTCTTTCCGTGAACACTGCCGTCTCCGTCAGGTCAACGTTTTGACTCGGCCCTTACAGGTGGGACCAGGCGGCAGAGACGCGCTACACGATCAGACCGTTGCTCTCTTGGCTTGTGGGATCCAGCAAAGAGCCGTTGAGCAGAGAGCCGTTGCGGGTGTGCGATATAAGCGGCAGCGCGCGTCCCCGGAGCTCGCAGCTGTGAGCAACAATCAGCTAGGCTGGGGAGCTGGGCACGGGCGATAGAGAGAGTGGCGGTGACCACTGTTGGTAGCTTGGAGCTGGGCGCGGGCGACAGAGAGAGCGGCGGTGACCACTGGCGACAGAGAGAGTGGGCGACAGAGAGCACGGCGGTGGGAAGATTGCTGTGGAGGACGCGGCGGCGTTGAGATCCCCTTCGGCTCCCGCGCTACATCGCGGATCCAGAGCCCGGCGCGCGTAGAGATGCCGATCTTCGTCTGTCCGCGGTGCCGGGCGGAAGTTGATCGAAGGGTTTCTCACACACCGAAGAACCATAATCGTCCGTTCTACGTGTGCAGCGAGAATAGGGTAAGAATCGGGGCAATTGCACCATTTTCGTGGTCGGGATCCTTAAGCAATACGGTTGATCTGTTTGGCGTTCATGTAGGTGAAATGTTTCTTCCTTTGGATCGATGCTCTGGCCAAGACTCTGATGAATGAACTACAAGAAGAGCACGAAGAATGATTGCCCGTCCTGCCACGAACGGTAGTGGCCGCAGCACGAGCTCCAGAAGAAGAGACGGAGGGCGGAGCACGCAATGACAGAGAGCTAGCTGTTGAGCTTAGGAGGTTGAACAAGAAGGTTAGGAAGCTCGAAGATCAAGCACAAATACCCATTTGCAATTACTTTTGGGCATTTGTATGTATGGTAATTGCACTGGGTGTAATGTTGAAATTGTATGGAAAGGCATGAATTATGCAGGAATTTGTAAGCTTGAAATTGTATGAGAAATTCAACTTGTTTAAATGTTGGTCAAAGTTGTTTAATTGTTGAAAAAAGGGAGAAGAAATGACAAACATTTAAATATGTTGAAAGAAGGGAGAAGAAATGAGAAATTCAGAAACTTTGATCAATGAAATGCAGCTCTCTGCTCTGCCTTTCTGCAAAAAAAAAGGTTTTCTCTGTGGGCCAAATTCAGAGCCGAGAGCCAAGTGCTGGCTAGACTAATGGGCCAAATGCATCCAATTAGGCCCATTCGGGGGTGGGCAAATGAGATGTCTTGCGTGTTTTTCTGTTTTCTGTTCTGATTTAGTTTAGGCAGTAAATCATTTTATTTAATTCTAAAATATTTTGTGGTAGCTAATTGAATTATTCCAGAGCCAAACAATTAAGTTCAGAATTTTTTTGGAGCTGCTAAATATTTAATACCAATTTAATTACTCCAATTCAAATACATCGTGATTTAAATCAAAGACAAAAATGTCATGGAAAATGTGCCTCAGCTCTGGTTGAGGTTTACACCTGGTGCCAAAGTTAATGAACATTTTTTAAGGGCAATACATTGAGAAAAAAATAATTTGTCTAAAAAATGAAGGGTGGAAAATGCACAAAAAATTGGTGCGGCTGGGACTCGAACCCAGGACCGCGTGGTTTTGTGGCATTTAGGGCTGCACTGGTAACCGCTAGGGCAGATGGAAAGACTTTGACATGAATAGGGAAGGAAACTATACATAGTGAGACCGTGACTTGGTTTAGGGTTTAAAAACGCATGTTTGTAGCGAATGTTTGCACACGCGTGACAGTGGTTTTCCTTTGTTTTGTACTGAACTTTTGGAGGGTTGGAAACGGATGTTTGCACTGCCACATGATTCTGGTTAGAGTGGCACTTGGTTTAGGGTTTAAAGGGAATAAATGTGCATGTTAGTTCATGACTCGGTTTAGGGAGGAAATGATATCTGTGGGCACGGACAGTTTTGAACACACATAATAACTTAGATAGATAAGATGCAACCCACCGTACCCTTACATAGATGGGTACCCTACATAGATAAGTCCAGGGACACAACACGACACGGCACGCATGACATAGAAAAGCAACTAAATAAAAACGATAAAACTAAAACATGACGAGCTTGACGAACAACTTCACTCCGGGCTCGCACCCCTTCTTGAACATCTTCATCTTGACCTTTCTTCCACCTTGGCCGCGCCCCTTCACCACCGTATTCAACTTCACTCCTCCTCCTCGTCGTAGGGAAGGGAGTGCATCTGGTTTTTGGTGGGGAAGATGCACTCGTAGTTGGTGAAGATGTTGTACACTGTGAAGATGGACTCGTCGCCGCACCAATACACTTGGCCGAGGAGCTCGCGTGCATCAAACGGGTTGGCGAAGGTGACCGTGAGCAGTAGGAGGATGCCGGCGCGGTCACGAACCTCGTTGAGGGTGAACACACTACAAGAAATATGTCAACTTGCGACCATCACTATTGGTCACTGAATGGTCATTGTTTTTCATTTGCGACCTTTTTGCGACCAAAAACAGATGGTCAAAAGCTGGCCGTCGTAAACTGAAATTAAGAACCTTCTTTGTGATATGTAAAAGGTCGTTGGTTCCACGACCAAATTTTTGGTCACTGGCAGCCTTCCCAGGCCACGTAGGATCCAGCGTGGCAAGCTGACGTGGCAAGCTAACGTGGATCCCGGTCCAATTCGGTGTTTTACATGGGCTGAGCCCATTAATTCAGCCCATTTATATATTTTTTCCTATGAATTTTTGTCAGCTTCATGGACCAAGCCCAACATTGCAGCCTTTTTATTTTTGGGCCACGGCCTTTTATTGTTTATTGATTTTCTATTTTTAGCCATTATATATTCAAGCTGGTCCCACTAGTCCGATGGGTCCCACTTGTCATGATCATCTCTCAAATTGGTCCCACATGTTAGAAATGTACAAATTTGACAGATTATTTTCATAAGTGGTCTCGTTGGTCAAGTTTCCATTCCACAAGTTTTCAAATCACATACATAATCAAAAATAACAAATAACATTCATCAAAGATACGACTAAATAAATCTATTACAATCTTTACAACACATATGCTACAATATGCTACTCTTCACTGACTAGGACTTGACGGCTTCACACTTCACGGCTTCACACTTGCTTCACACTTCACACTTGAGCTTCTGTAAAATAGGAACAACCACAATTTTAAATCTCAATTGCAGTATAGGCCATATACAGAAGCAGTTCAAAGTTGAAGCAACATCAATTAAACAGACGCGCACAGAAACATAGGAGTCAAAATGCAGTATAGGCCCAGGACAAGGACATTCCTATTATCAAATCAACACACATAATGTGGATGTCTCATGTGAGCATCATGTTGTGGTTTTATTAAACAATGATACGGCAACAGAATACAATATCTTCAATGCGAATTACGGTACTTGTAGCAAAATAGTTTGAAACAACAACTACGCAATACATTATAACGAGAGTAAGCTTGAATCAAACAGAAAAGGGACACTTTCGAGTTTAAAAGTTAAAACGTTTGCAAGATATCCCAACTCGCAAGTTCAAGAGGCATAATTCAGAAACTTGCATCAGGGCACTCTATAATAATAATAAGAGTAGCATTCGACTTGACACACGAAACAGCGACACAAAATAATTATATACCTTCAGCTCTGCTCACAGCTTCTCTGCTCATAACAGTTACACCTGCCATTGGAGGAGTCAAAACAAGAAGTATTAGATCACAATATTTGCATCTTTCCCACTGAGACTAGACCACATATCAGTAACTCGAATCACAAAGTATATCCATAACACCATATAATAGTCCCAGAACTCCCAATACTGTTTAAACATGTGACAACATGTTTATTTTCAAATGAAGTGTACATGAACAATTAATCTATAAATAGCAGGTACAATACAATTCTACTCTGGATACATTATCGCAGTTACCTCATTACAAGCACCCATACTCTCAAATTCAGTATCCAGTCTCAAATTCTTCACTATCGAGTTGCTAACTGAAACAAGTTCAGTTGAAAGCAGAGCAGATAACAAGAAACAGAGCTGCTTGCTGTCTCGGCTGACCGCCTACATGCGAGAAGGCAAAAAAAACATTTACTCGAAACATCTTATAATTCACAACAAATTCAAGACTGACACAATTAATTTTACAGTATATAGAGATTTCACAATCAAAGTTCATGATGCTAGGCTGCTAGCTATCAAGATGAAAACAACATGTAGCAGATACAAGCATACCAGGCAAGATGGCTAGGTGCTTAGTAAGATCATCTACTGTTCAGCAGGAAGATGGGTCATGAACAAATATTACCTCCCTGATTTCATCCATCGTGTGGGACTTGAGGTGAACCTTGGTGAAGGTCTGCAGGTTGAGGCCAAGCAGGTCGAGGTGTAGGGTAACGCAGCAGAAAACAAAAATTTTCCGACCTACGCACCAGCCCAGGACCACTATGGAGACTGCATACAAGGTTTGATCATTTTTGTTACCGACTCGTAGCGCAGCGGAAGTAGAGTCGATGACGATCGGCGATGCAGATCCCCGCAGCTAGGATTTACAACCTCCCAACCGCGAGGATGTATACCCTCGTCTTCCCTTCGGACAGCCCTCCGGGAGGTGGTCGAACAGTCCCCCGGACGATGTCGCGGACAGCCCTTCGGGAGGACCTTCGAAACTTGAACGGTCACTCGGACAGCCCTTCGGGAGGACTCACAGAACTCGGACCGTCACTTGGACAGCCCTTCGGGAGGCACTCTCGAACAGCCCCTCGGGCACTAAGATCGAAACTACGACCTCTCTACAGAGTTGCACACATACGGTGTCATCTATCCGGCAGGGCTTCGCCGTCCAGAACTAGTTCCCACCGGAACCCAGACAGCCTTTCGGCTCTACGAAACTATTTCGCGGGGAGGGAGAGAGAAGCCAGATCATTGCACTGGCACATGTATGTGAGAAGGAGTGAGTCTTTAGGCAGCCCCCTCCACCCCTATTTATAAGCCAAGGGGAAAAATACCAAAGGACCCTCAAGGTGGCTTCTCCAAGAAGCCACCCAAAAAGCACTTTCACTATTCACGACGACATTTTTCAGCGTCCGTTCGAACTGAAAATATTTATGTGGGCTTAGAACATTTCCAGTACCCACTAAAATAATTTTCAACGCGGTCTGGAACAATTCCAGATTAGTGATTTTCATCTGCGAAAAGCATCTGAAGTGGTTCCGGCAGCTCCGGAACATTTCCGTTTTTTCTTCCAGAAAATTCCCAAAAGTTTCCAGAATGATTCTGGCACCCTCCAAGAATTATCGGGCATGTGCCGAAACCAATTTGACTTTATGGTATCCTCTGAAACAACTTTTCAGTTTCACCGGAACTCATCCGGTGACCTCTCTCTGCGGAACTTTTCCGCTGTCCGAAACTTTTTCGGTGTCCGAAACTTTTTCGGTGATTTTCTCTCAGACTCCCTGTCTAGTATTCAGCAGATAGATGACCCTTAAGCGTGTGACCCTATAGGTTCGGTGAAGTATAGACATGACACGGAACCCCTTCCGATCAATGATCAACATCGGAGCCGTGGACACCCATATTGACCCCTATACCCACACGAATGAATATTCGAGTGAACCTCCAGTTGTCGTGTGCTATTCTTGTTGCTTCGCGATATGTTACAAATACCCGAGGTGAGACATGTTGGCATTCCCGTGGATCAACAACTTGTCCACTATGCTAGTTACCTCGTTACCGGTATTGTTCTCTTTTCTCGTTACCGTATTCTGGCATCCCCGTGATCAAATCACAAAGTGTCTGGCCAGACGATGATGGATACCGTAACACCGAGAGGGCCCAGAGATATCTCTCCATCGTCGGAGGAGCAAATCCCAATCTTGAGCTATCAAGTTACTTGACATACTTTCCCATGAACCCGTAAGCCACCGTAATAGCCATCCATTTACGGATGACGTTTAACAAACCCCAAAGTTCATGAATCAAGCATGAAGAAACTCGATACTCTCATGGTCTAAGGAATTATGCAAACGTTAACCATCTCTGTGTTATTAACCATAAACTTATGACGAAAGAATCTCATAGCATAACATCAATTTGGGTCGATTCAACACAAATGTTCTGCTAACATTGTGCCCTCAAAATTGCCGGCATAGTCATGCCCATGATCAGGAAAACAGGATCATCATGCAATACTTGAGCCAGTCATAGAGGCTTGACTAGGAATACATTTTACCGTTTATTATTCCACACGTGCATATGAGTCTCCCTCCAAGCCTCGTTTTATTTGTAGACTCGAGAACCATAGCAGTTATAGCATGGAACATAAACCTAATTATGAACAGGGAGATAATTAATAACATTTATTATTGCCTCTAGGGCATATCTCCTATAGACTCCCACTTGCACTAGAGTCAATATCTAGTCAATGCTATGCACTTTACACCTATGACACATTGGTGTAAATATGCTTCGCTTGTGGTATAGCCTGATGTCCAACGGATCTGACGACTTCAGCTCCGTGTGTATCTTTGCATATCCTCGCGTCTTCACGCTTTCACAAAATTCATATTTTGTGTGGACTTGGTTTTGTATGTATGTGAATCACAGGTCGAACCTGGATTCCTCAGACTGAGTTATGGAGCAGCTACCTGCAGTAGTGTCCCATTGACAAAAGCCATCTTGGAACCATACTAAGTTCGTGAATGAACTATATGATTCAACATCTTCTTTGTCGCTTCTAAAGCGTCAACATACTTACCCTTTGTTATAGAATTTGCCACAGTAACTAGTTTGAACAATTCCAACTAACTGTGCCACCATATCGTGTATAACACAAAAACCCTCAAATTAAATCAAAGATCGCATGGAGAAAAGATGAAGACTGTATCGATGTAACCTTTTACAACGAACTCTTCATGATCTCCGTTTGCGAGAAAACTTGTCATTAGTACCACTGTTGCACTCAATGACCCTTTTTCACTGTTGTCCTATGATCAGTACTTTTGATCACTTTGGTATCTATACTCGCAACACCTTGGGAGTATCGGACATATCTGGTTGTTTTACATACCATGGAATACATGATTAATCCAAACACAAGAGTGTGTGGAATCTCCATCATGTATTTTGCTCATCAGTGTTTTGGGACACCGAGTCTTGCAAAAACTCTTTCCATGTGACTTCGGCAAGAATCACACTTTGCCCTTTTAATGCTAAAAGATTTTAGCATCTTGTCAATATGTATTCATTGCTTAGCCCCATTAGGTAAATCTATCTCCATAGATTATCATGCCTAATATCAAGGCTATTTAGCCCAAGCACTTTATCGAAAAAACTATTTTCAAATGAAGTCCTAATTCGTGTCAAGAAATTTATTTCCAATTACCAATGTGTCAAGCACACAAGGTTTTTAGAAATATTATTATGCTCCCACTTACTTTCTTGAATTACAAGCATCTTTGTTACCCATTGATGAAGTCAAAACCCTTTTTGACCATTTCATCAAAACACGAAGATTCCAACTCCATTTTGCTCTCTTCTGTCCATCGCAGGAACTCTGAAGTTTGCATACCTACTAGCATCCTCTGGATCGACAAATTACTTTGGACTGTATCACATACAAGTCCTAGGTTTTATTTCCATCAGATGGAAATCCTTTTGTCATCCATGTTTCATATCTCATGATTGAAATATGTATTAATTGCTAGTTCAACCTGAACCGACTTTAAGCATCGCTACGGTGAGACAA
This sequence comes from Thinopyrum elongatum, assembly GCA_011799875.1. Lineage (NCBI taxonomy): Eukaryota > Viridiplantae > Streptophyta > Magnoliopsida > Poales > Poaceae > Thinopyrum > Thinopyrum elongatum. The sequence goes on along the minus strand of CM022303.1, from coordinate 37,415,519 downwards.
TCTCATCGTAGTCAACTCCTTGAACTTGTTATTGCAACAAGTCGAGATTTATGGATAAAACTTTTTTATCCGTATCAGTTTTAAGTTCCATAAATATTTGTTAGACTCTAAGTCTTCCGAAAGGTGTATCAAGGTTTTAATCTTGAATCACTTATATGGAAATTAACTCGGGTTGTATTGGCATTTAGCCAATTCCGGAGTCAGGGCCCATCAACGCTTCCTTGTGTATCGTAGGTATACTGTTGTCTAACAACAATATCTCGTTTGCGCACCTAAGAGGTTTGCACGAGCCTTGCCTACGTGGTTCAGCTGCAAGTTTGACCGAAGTCCATACATTTTATTGTAGAGACTTCCGTATCAGTCGCAGTAGGAAACTCCGGAATCACTTCCAAGGTTCCTTTTCTTTGATCTGATGACGAAGATACTGTTTATCTCGTCGAGTTGCATTATTCTCCCACTCACCTTTTTGAAAGAACCATTTTCTTCAAAAAGCATACCGTTCTTTGTGGCAAACCTATTTGCCTCGACATAGTGAGGGAGGAATACCCAACATTTTGGGATAACCTACAAAGTAGCACTTGTCTGATTTGGAATAGGTTTGTAACCTTTTACACAAGCCCCATATTCCAAATGTTTAAGAAAAGATATAACAAGGTTGGGCGTACCATACCATGGCGTCATTTCAACAGACCTGATGGAGCTCTTTTCAGTGTAAAAGCCGCAGTCTCTAACGCATCACTTTTTAAAAGGGATAATGGCAAATTTATTTATGTCATCTTTGATCGTACCATGTCATAAATGGTTCGATTACATCTTCACGGACTTTCCACTTGCAGTGGTGTTCCGAGAGGTGCAAGTTATGAAACCCCTTTCACAACTCATCAGACATTCGCTAAACTTGTAACTCAAATATTCTTTTCTGCAATCGAATTGTAGAAACATAATTTTCTTGTTACAATAACTTCTACTTCATTTTTGAAAACCTTTCGAATGATTTCAAAAGATCCAGACTTACGTCTCATCAAGTAAATATCCATATATCTACTTGAGTCATTTCTGAAGATAGATGAATCCACCGTTTGCAACAACATTTATCGGACTACATACATCAAAATGTATGATTACCAATAAGTTCTTTGCTCGTTCCTTATGGCCTGTGAACGGTATTTTAGTCACTTCACTTTTCGGAGGAAAGTTGCAAGTGTCAGATGATCCAAAATCAAACGACTTCAAAATCTATCATAATGGAATTTTCCATGCGGGTTTCTCCAATGTGACCAAATGCAGTGCCACACATGTGTGGTATTCTTTTAGTCATGCGACATTTAGCGTCAGTGTTATGGATGTATCATATTACCATCAATATTCATAACATACATCCCATCGATGATGGGAGCATGGCCCTTATGTTATTCACAATTCTGAACAACAATTGTTCTTTTCTGAACAACCCTCTTGCATCAAACATTGTGCAATGGCTAGAGTGTATGAAACTCTAAAATGAATTATGAAAGTAAACACAGAGGTAATATTTTATTATCAACATTCATAACATACATCTCATTCATAATGAAAGTATGGCCCTTATGTTATTCATAACACCGAACATCAGAAGTTCTCTTATGAACAACCTTCTTGCAAGATACCTTATGCAATGGGCTAGAGTGTGTAAAACTCTAAATGAATTATGAAAATAAATACAGACGGTAATACAATGATGGAAGGTATAGTAACATTTACTATGTTCCCTGTGTATACCTAAACCTCATTCCTGGCTAGTCTTTCAGGCCATAGTAGTTCTTACATCGAGTTGCAACAGAATGCAATCGAGTGGGTATCTTTGTGATTAACTCACAATAACCAAGAATCAGCGATTAACAATTTAATCATGATTCCCAAGAACTATATCTTTGACCAGCCTTCTATACATCAAAAAACTTGTATGACATTCATACATGAGCTGGATATTCCAGTCTTCTTTCTTTTGCCTTTATACTTCTAACAGTTTAACTTTCAGTATTTCTCCTACTCTCAGAAGAAGCACTCAACTTAAGAGTGGTGTTAGCCCCGGACTTCCTAGGTGTGTTATCACACTAACACCCTTCGGACACTTCCTTTCTCTTTAAGTTGTTGTTTTATTCACCTTTCATCATATGACAGGCGTTCTTCTGGATCCCTCTTTTATCAGTCTAATGCATAGTAAACTCCTTTATTAATAGTTTGCAAACAAACATTGCTTTGGATATCTCATATCTTTTAGCCTTTGTCTGTCTCTGAAAATGATTTTCAGATTCCATGAATATCACATAACTATCCAAACTTTCGAAGTTCGGGTCTCATGGAAGCAAATGTATTGCACTTGACTGAAACGGAATTCTAGCTTTTGGATCGAAGGACGAGAGTCACATGATCCATAGCATAAGAGAGAGAATACTGAAAGTATGCGATAGGACAATGTCCTTCTTGGCACTCTTGAGGACAATCCTCACATTACGTTACCAACCGTAAAGTATTAACCAGATATTTAACAGCTATTCAATTTTAACAGGGAAGGTGGAAACGCGAGCCATTATTCTACAACTATTAAGCAAATCACACTTAGACAATGTTCAAAATTAATTGCACTGAGAATTAAAAGAATTAATTCTACAGCGCGCTCCCACTCAAATCAATATCTCTCATAATTGATTGCGAGTGATTCAAGACCCGCATTTCCATTCAACGCCATTGAACGAGATGAACACTGATGGCGTGAACTTCAATCGGTAGGCAAACTTGCCGATCACATCTCTATGTGACTCTTGTTCATCTTTCGATGGGCGTGTTCCGAGCTCAGGGAGATCCATCTAGAACGTCAAGACAACCAAGTGATCTCGCTGCAAGGTCTCAACTCACCCGCCTCACACATCCCTAATCGTTCGCACCCAGGGAGATCCTGCGATGCCCCGAAAAGTTAGGTGCCGTGACGGTGCTACACTTGGGAGAACACTAACTACTTGATATTTTTGTGAGAGATCACCCTAATAAAAGCGACTACCGCGCAATCAAGAAGGGTGCATCATAAGGGATAAACATCTCAGGCAATTCATAATAGCATGATATGGTATAGCCCTTTCTGACGGAGAAGTCTTGTATTTCTTCGTCTTTGGCATTCTCGTCGGTGTTCACCTTCGCGAAGATTGCCACCACCTTATCGATGCACCAGATAATATTGCTATCTCTATAGCTAATAAAATAATGCATTACTTAAGGTTAACACACAGGTCAATAAAGTGACAATCATATGGCTCCAGCCATCATGCCGAATCATGACACGCAGGTCATGTTAATCAATTTACATTATATAGTCATCTCATACATAATCAAATTATTATGAGCACTGCTATACCACATCACATGCACATGCAAACCCTCCTGCAAAACCAAGTTAGACGCCTCTAATCGGTTCAGCAAAAACTTGTTTTACGTGGCTTCTAAGGTTTCGAAACAAACCGAAGCTACGAACGTCCATCATCAAGTATGATAATCCAAGTCGCTAGATTAACATCGCGGGGTGTATGAGACACGAGATAATAAAATCTCGAGCCCCATATTGAACTTCGTCATACGCATGACCCCCATGCAGATCATATCTACATTGCCCTTTCGTCTGCGAAATTTCATCTTTCTTTTTAACTACAATGGAATTCAATGAACTGTTAGCACTTCGTTGATCAATCAGGATCGCGGATTGCCAGAACATTGAAACTCCACCATGCTGTTATCAAGATCAGAAATATGCAAATTCCAGGGAAGCAACAAGAATATCGGGTAACAGATTTCATCTGCTACCCGCACAAATAATTTTCAGTAATAGAACTCATCTACTACCTAATTATATTGTGCAACACCCATACATCTCCATGTATTCTAGATCGCAACTTGCATCTACGCATAGCACGGCTCATGATGCCACTGTAGGGTAACGCAGCAGAAAACAAAAATTTTCCGACCTACGCACCAGCCCAGGACCACTATGGAGACTGCATACAAGGTTTGATCATTTTCGTTACCGACTCGTAGCGCAGCGGAAGTAGAGTCGATGACGATCGGCGATGCAGATCCCCGCAGCTAGGATTCACAACCTCCCAACCGCGAGGATGTATACCCTCGTCTTCCCTTCGGACAGCCCTCCGGGAGGTGGTCGAACAGTCCCCCGGACGATGTCGCGGACAGCCCTTCGGGAGGACCTTCGAAACTCGAACGGTCACTCGGACAGCCCTTCGGGAGGACTCACAGAACTCGGACCGTCACTTGGACAGCCCTTCGGGAGGCACTCTCGAACAGCCCCTCGGGCACTAAGATCGAAACTACGACCTCTCTACAGAGTTGCACACATACGGTGTCATCTATCCGGCAGGGCTTCGCCGTCCAGAACTAGTTCCCACCGGAACCCAGACAGCCTTTCGGCTCTACGAAACTATTTCGCGGGGAGGGAGAGAGAAGCCAGATCATTGCAATGGCACATGTATGTGAGAAGGAGTGAGTCTTTAGGCAGGCCCCTCCACCCCTATTTATAGGCCAAGCCCAAGGGTGGCTTCTCCAAGAAGCCAAGGGGAAAAATACCAAAGGACCCTCAAGGTGGCTTCTCCAAGAAGCCACCCAAAAAGCACTTTCACTATTCACGACGACATTTTTCAGCGTCCGTTCGAACTGAAAATATTTATGTGGGCTTAGAACATTTCCAGTAGGCACTAAAATAATTTTCAACGCGTTCTGGAACAATTCCAGATTAGTGATTTTCATCTGCGAAAAGCATCTGAAGTGGTTCCGGCAGCTCCGGAACATTTCCGTTTTTTCTTCCAGAAAATTCCCAAAAGTTTCCAGAATGATTCTGGCACCCTCCAAGAATTATCGGGCCTGTGCCGAAACCAATTTGACTTTATGGTATCCTCTGAAACAACTTTTCAGTTTCACCGGAACTCATCCGGTGACCTCTCTCTGCGGAACTTTTCCGCTGTCCGAAACTTTTTCGGTGATTTTCTCTCAGACTCCCTGTCTAGTATTCAGCAGATAGATGACCCTTAAGCGTGTGACCCTATAGGTTCGGTGAAGTATAGACATGACACGGAACCCCTTCCGATCAATGATCAACATCGAAGACGTGGACACCCATATTGACCCCTATACCCACACGAATGAATATTCGAGTGAACCTCCAGTTGTCGTGTGCTATTCTTGTTGCTTCGCGATATGTTACAAATACCCGAGGTGAGACATGTTGGCATTCCCGTGGATCAACAACTTGTCCACTATGCTAGTTACCTCGTTACCGGTATTGTTCTCTTTTCTCGTTACCGTGTTCTGGCATCCCCGTGATCAAATCACAAAGTGTCTGGCCAGACGATGATGGATACCGTAACACCGAGAGGGCCCAGAGATATCTCTCCATCGTCGGAGGAGCAAATCCCAATCTTGAGCTATCAAGTTACTTGACATACTTTCCCATGAACCCGTAAGCCACCGTAATAGCCATCCATTTACGGATGACGTTTAACAAACCCCAAAGTTCATGAATCAAGCATGAAGAAACTCGATACTCTCATGGTCTAAGGAATTATGCAAACGTTAACCATCTCTGTGTTATTAACCATAAACTTATGACGAAAGAATCTCATAGCATAACATCAATTTGGGTCGATTCATCACAAATGTTCTGCTAACATTGTGCTCTCAAAATTGCCGGCATAGTCATGCCCATGATCAGGAAAACAGGATCATCATGCAATACTTGAGCCAGTCATAGATGCTTGACTAGGAATACATTTTACCGTTTATTATTCCACACGTGCATATGAGTCTTCCTCCAAGCCTCGTTTTATTTGTAGACTCGAGAACCATAGCAGTTATAGCATGGAACATAAACCTAATTATGAACAGGGAGATAATTAATAACATTTATTATTGCCTCTAGGGCATATCTCCTATACGAGGACCCGCACGTAGCCATCGCTCCTCATGCCCAGGCTCAGCTCCGGCGCCATGTGCCGCAAGACGATCATCCTGAGAAGAGAAGCACAGACAGAAGGCGGCCGTGAGTGGGTACCAAGGGGAAAAACAGAAGCCAAAACCAAGAATTGGATGATTTAGTATAAAGGAAATAGCTCTGCATTCAAATATTTCTAATAAGATTGTGCACTAATCCAACACGATATACAAAAGGTGTCCTCATAGCTTTACTAATACGTGGGAGTATGGATAGTGGGGTATAGAAACAAAAGCAATCCATTGTCATGTTCTAGGAACTGACTATTAGAGTACATGCTCAGGACATAAGTGGAAGTAGAAGAATATAATGAGATGTCACCATACGTATGTGCATAATAATTGTACGTATATAATCTAACTTGATTTCTTTCTTAAAAAAATTCTTATCAACATGGCTAGACACTATATAGATGGTCTACTCTGGTATGTAGGTACATGTGCAGGAGATTGTCTAATTAGGACTGAAAGCACATCTTAAGCAAATTGAATATCATCTTACTGTTATAACTGTGTGTTTATAAACCACATGGCAGGCACCTATCATTTTGCACATACACACACCAACAGAAACAAAACAAGCAGATTGGAAGGCTTGCTGCACATCCTGTGCAGGGGCATCGCCGTAAACAAACTTGTAGACTAACTTGATATGCAAAAGAAGATACATCTCCCATGTTCAGCAATCAGGATCAACCATAAGCTTTCACTAATCCTACATCAGTAAGCTTTTACTACTCCTGTTGCTAGTGTTCTAAACCAACAGAGCAATGCTATAGGAGTAGAAAAGAGAACTAGAGGTAGGAGAGGGAGCCGCTCACCGGAGAGCTTGTGGTCACCGCCATACACAGCCGCCGTCACGCTAGTCACCTCAAGAAGCACCGCTGCGCCGGAGATGCCACCAGACATGCGCAAGAGCAGAGCACCTGCTGCATCCAAATCCAAATCGAACAAGAACAAAAAATTAGGAATGGTTGCAACCATGCTTTTCAAGGCACACAATAGAAAAAATCGCAAAGAATGAGACGACGCCTTTCCTGATCTGCTTCCCGTACTTGGATCCAATGTTGGCCGTGTTCTGTGTTGAGGAGCTCAAGTTCAATGTGTAGCCATAGTATCCACAGCTGCCAGTAAGAAACAAACAACACACATCATCAAACTGGACATAGATGTTTTACATACAAACCTAAAGCTACCGTCCTACTTTTTTAACAGGAACGTCGTGTGGTATATAAATGACAGTTTGGTGCTCTCCGTACGTCTTTACAAGTTCAAATCATGTCCTAGAGTATTTATTTATGTGTAACTTCACCGGTCGATGTTAATCTGCAGCTGCCATGCACACATCCGCCGGACCTAGATGCTAGGATCTGTAGACTACATCTATCCCTGATGCACCTACATGCATGGGCTGCTGGCATTGAAGGTTTTGCATAATCCACCAATATATATCCCGCTTCAAATGAACACACAAATGCAAGATATTCTACTCTTCACGCAAGAAGTTTCTCCTGCTATACGAGTGTGATCTACGGCAAGTTAGCAGGTATGTTCTATAATCCACCAAACACAGCCTCAACTATTGGTTCTGTTCTGACCCAAATAAAGCAGCGGGGACAACAAGTCGCAGGAGCTGAGGGGAGTTGGTGAACCTATAGGCGACGTCATTGGCGGAGTAGCAGCCATCCAGGTCGACGGAGCAGAGGAGCGCCGGCGTTTGTCACCGGCGTCCTCGAGCCGCTGCGCTCGTCCCGGACCGACGACTGTAGGGTGCGGCGCGCTGCTCCCATATCCTACAGGAGGAGCCTCCCAGGTCGCGGATCTGGCGGCCCTCATCGTCGGCCGACGCTGGATCCATCGGCGAACGAAACCCTAACGACGGGAGATGGCCGCGCTTGGCCGCTGGAGGACGCACGCGCCGAATCTCACCGGACAGGAGGGAAGAGCGGAGCGTCGGGGTCACGTTGGTGTGATGGGCGCCGTCGATTCCTGCCGGAGTTCGCTGGGATCGGGCGCTGTTGGTGGCGGCGGCGAGATGGGGCCGAGGGAAGAGTGCGGGAGAGAGATGGGGACGAGGGAGGAGTGCGGGGCTGTGGGCCAGGCTTCGTGGGGTCAGAGGGTGAGGCTGTTTTTTTTAGACAAAGAGGGGGGTGAGGGAGAAAGGGCTGCCGTCGGATCCGGGAGCATCCGACAGCGTTTGAGGCACGATCCGTGTGACATGCCCATGAACCAATCAGAACCCAGTACACATTATGACCATCTAAAATTGGTCGTCATCGACTAAAAATAAGGTATTGAATCATATAAACTGTTTTATGATATGAGAAATTCAAAAATAAATAAAAACATTCTCATTGTGTCACCAAATGTGACCTAGTTTTTAGGAAAACTAATAAACATGGAATTGGAATAAGACAAGTATTTTAAAAAGTGTTATGAGAAATGAGTTTTTAGGAAAAAAAATCATTTTCTATTTTCGAAGTGCAAAAAATGTTTTTTTGAAGAATCTACCAAATATTTGTTTCAAAATGGCACCACTCCATTTTCCAAAACAATAAGACATCATTTTATGTACAGTTGACCAAAGCATAACATGTAAAATGCTTTTGATCCAACTCTCATCAAAAAGACAAATTATGTTTCAAAAAAGAATCTTCTACTTTTTCACATCAAAAAGTCAAAAAAATGATCTCATATTGTGCACAAAGGTGCATCTTGGAACGGCAAACAATGTTGCCTAAGCAAACTTTCATCTTCTTTGGATGCAAAATTCATTTTTCATTTTTTGAGTGCCCAAAATGAGATTTTTGTGAAGGACCTACCATATATTTGTTGTAAAATTGGACCGAATCTGTTTTCTAAAATACTATGAAATATTTAATGCACAATTGACCAAATAGTTGGGTGTCAAAAGTTTTGATCCACCTCTGGTGAAAAAAAACAAATTTCCGCTGATTCAGCAGGAAGCGGGTCAAATTTGGACTGCAGCTGCCTCATAGTTTGCTCTTTATTTTTTCCAAAAATCATTTATAGGTACATAAGTACCTATTTAATCAAAGAAACACCAAAAAAATTCCAAGATTCAACCACTAGCTAGGAACGGTCATTCCCGCCGTTTTAACCGCATTTTGAAACAGGCATAAAAAATTAAAAAAACAAAAAATTTGAAAACCTTCGCATTGTGTCATTACATGTGACCAAGTTATCAGGAAAAATAATAAACTTGTAATACGGCAATTATTTAAAAAAAGTGTTCTCAGAAATGAGTTATCATGCGTGAAGATTCATGGCTTTCAAGCCAAATGATCAATCTTATGGCCACATTCATGGCATAGTTTGTTCAAATGATCCCATATTGTGCACAAGGGTGCATCCTAGAATTCCAAACAATGTTTCCTAAGGGAGTTTTCATTTTCTTTGCACAGAAATTTCATTTTCCATTTTTTGAGTGCCCGAAATGAGTTTTTTTGTGAAGGACCTACCATATATTTGTTGCAAAATTGAACCAAATCTATTTTATAAAATACTAGGCCATATTTAATGCATAATTGACAAAATGGTTGGTTGTCAAAAGTTTTTATACACCTCTCGTGAAAAAGACAAATTTCCGCCGATTCAGTAGGAAGCGGGTCAAATTTGAACTGCAGTTGCCTCATAGTTTGCTCTTTATTTTTTTCAAAAGTCATTTATAGGTACATAAGTATCTATTTATTTAGAGAAACATCAAAAGTTTCCGAGATTCAACCACTGGTTAGGAACGGTCAAGCCCGCCGTTTTGACCGCATTTTGAAACGGGCATAAAAAATAAAAAAAAAAAAATAAAATAAAAAAAATGGAAAACCTTCGCATTGTGTCATTATATGTGACAAAGTTGCCAGGCAAAAAAATAAACTTTTAATACGGAAATTATTTTTAAAAAGTGTTCTAAAAAATGAGCTATCGTGCGTGAAGATTCGTGGCTTTCAAACCAAATGATCAATCTTATGGCCACATTTATGGCATAGTTTGTTCAAATGATATCATATTGCGCACAAGGGTGCATCTTGGAAATCCAAACAATGTTGCCTAAGGGAGTTTTCATTTTATTTGCATGGAAATTTCATTTTCCATTTTTTGAGTGCCGGAAATGAGTTTTTGTGTGAAGGACCTACCATATATTTGTTGCAAAATTAGACCAAATCTATTTTCTAAAATAGTAGGCCATATTTAATGCACAATTGACAAAATGGTTGGTTGTCAAAAGTTTTTATACACCTCTCGTGAAAAAGACAAATTTCCGCCGATTTAGTAGGAAGCGGGTCAAATTTGAACTGCAGCTGACTTATAGTTTGCTCTTTATTTTTTTCAAAAATCATTTATAGGTACATATGTATCTATTTAATCAGAGAAACATCAAAAGTTTTCCAAGATTCAACCACTAGCTAGGAACGATCAAGCCCACCGTTTTGACCGCATTTTGAAACGGGCATAAAAAATTCATGGCATAGTTTGTTCAAATGATCTCATATAGTGCACAAGGGTGCATCTTGCAATGACGAACAATGTTTCCTAAGGGAGTTTTTATTTTCTTTGGACAAAAAATCAATTTTCCATTTTTATTGCCCAAAATGAGGTTTTTTTGGGAAGAACCTACCATATATTTGTTGCAAAATTGGACCAAATTAAATTTCTAAAATACTAGGCCATATTTAATGTACAATTGACCAAATGGTTGCGTGTAAAAAGTTTTTGATCCACCTCTCGTGAAAAAGATAAATTTCCGTATATTCATTTTCCATTTTTCGAGTTCCCAAAATGAGTTTTTTTGTGAAGAACCTAACAAATATTTTTTGTAAAAATAACTTCTCCATTTTTCAAGAATATTAGACCACATTTTATGAAGAAATTTGTGTACATTAGAAACATTTTTTATAGATATTAAACGGTTTTTAGTTACATCATTAACATTTTTAATAAATATTTTGATGTCTAATATTTTGAACACATGTCTAAATTTTTTAAGACACATTGGACATATTGTTTATATATGTTTAACTTTTTTCAAATACATGATTAACATATTTTCATATATTCCCAACAAAAAAACATCTTTTCATACATACGTTTTGATGTCTATGTTTGTTTTTACACATTGTACATTTTTGTATACATATAAAACATTGTTGATATTGGTTAGAAAAATTTAAATACATGAAAAATTTGTTATTTTCCCATTTTCGTTGGCCAAATATATGTTTTTTTTTTAGTAATATGAGGGCATCCCAAATTTCTTCGTGGATGGGCCGAGGCCTACATGGCACACATTTAAAAAAAAAGAAGGTGGCCTCGTTCCACCGAGGCCCAAGCCCACCTTGAGCGACACCTTAAGTACCAATGCATCCACGTTCACAACCTCACGACCATTTATATTGGTCGTAATCAGGTAGAAATAAGGTCGTCGACCACTCTTGTCTACTTTATGACCATTTGGTGTAAGGCAATTTCAGGGTTTGAGCCCTTCCAAGCGAAATGGCCGTGGATTTACGACCAATTCAGCCGGGGTCACTGAGAGAAGGTCACAAGTTGACATATTTCTTGTAGTGACATCCTAGGCGAGCCCCGTTGGAGGAGGGCATAGTCGGCTCTGAGGAAGGCACGGGCTAGCTCGACGGACCCCCTCCACCTGGAAGTCGCCCACACACGGAGCTCCCTCTCCACGAGCACGCCCGGTGGGTAGCGCACCTCCGGCACGACAGGCGGACGAAGGAAGGTCGGCCCGTTGTACTGCATCTTCACTTGGTGCTTGGGGTTCTTGGAGAGGATGGAGGGCTCGATCGCTTGGGTGTTTGAAGTTGGAGAGAATGGATCTGGCTTGGGTGGCGAGTGGGAGAGGAAGAGAGGCATATAAATAGGCGAATCCGGGCGAACGGTCCAGTGGGAGAGGAAGAGAGAAGGGATGCGAACGATGCGTGTGTGAATCCGGGCGCGTGCGTGTGTATCCGGGCACCGAAACAATAGGGCTGATGTTTGACCGGGGGCGCGTGCATCTGAATCACTGCGTAATCTAAATCAATGCGTGCATGGCCACGTCGCTCGCCTCCTGCGCATGCATGCCCACGTCCGCCTCCCGCGCATGCATGCCCACGTCGCCGCACTTCCCATGCATGCAGGCCTGGAAAGGCTGAGACGGGCATTAAGAATGCTCACCGGCCCGGACAGCGAGACGGCCCAACGGTCCATCCAGCGCGCCCAGTACGTGTTGAGAAAAAAAATCGCCCAGCCAATCAGATTGCATCTCGCGGATCACCCTCCTCGTCCGCGCAGATTCCTTCTAGAAGGGTTAGATCTACGGTCCTTGTTCAGCGCTAGGGTTAGATGGACGGTCCTTGTTCAGCGCTAGGGTTAGCGGGGTTTGGGAGGGGTTTGGAGCAGTCAAAGATAGGTTTGACCAGATTTCAAATGAGCATAATAAATTAAATTAAAATAAAAAATGAAAAACCTGCGCACATAGTCTTCTTATGTCATATACTAACGATTTATGTTGATAAACAAGGTCTACATACATTGAAACGAAAAGTTCATGTGTCTCATGCGAAATGAACATGAAAATTTCAAAAACCTCACCACAGCTTCATTTTGGAGTGACTAAGAAGGATCCAGGCTTAGTTTTTCATTTTCATGTTTAAACTTGTTTAAATGTTGGTCAAAGTTAGGTTTGACCAGAATTCAAATGGGCATAATAAATTAAAAAAAA